>JAFEMH010006243.1:0-130723 GCA_022495995.1 Adenophora triphylla var. japonica | reverse complement strand
CCTCGCGCGCCCTAACCTTGCATTTTAATTGATATACTTGCTCATTGCATTCATATATCTTGCTTGGGACTTGGCATTTATTCATAAAGATCACATCTTTATCACCCCCTTTCACTTTTGCATTGCATTAAAGACCTCATTTGTCATAAAAATGTAGTCTTTTTCATAAAGGTGCATCCTTTGCACCTAAACCCCCCATTTTCAAAAAATAAAAATGTCATTTTTATGCATCATTTGCATATAAAGATCCAAATCTTTTTCAATAAAAAATGCATCCTTTGCATGAAAACCCCTTTTTCAATGCATCATTTGCATAAAAATCCCTATCTTTATGCATCGCTTTTGCAATAAAGATCCTTTCTTTAAATCAAAAAAAGCATCATTTTGCTAAAACCAAAAATGTCATCTTTTCATTAAAGAGTCATTTCATCATGCATTCCCCTTTCCCCAACCTTGGAACGGACCGGTGTAAAAGTTCTCATCTTTGCATCGTTCCTTCCATTAAGGTTCATGATTTCTTTAGGAAAAGGATAACCTTGAACCCTATATCTCAGATTATCGCTTAAGAATGAGTATGAAGCCTCTATACGAGCTCGGCCAGTCTTAAAGCGTAGGATTGATGGGCTAAGGACATTCCTTCCTAAAGAACCTCATCTTTGACCACAAAGAGAGTCATTCTCTCGATCACGCAAGTCCCGAGGGTCCCGAGGTTTAAAATGCGATGATCACCAAGTCACAAGATGAGGACGGGATCATAATCCCAAATACATAAATTCCAAGGAATCCGGCGACAACCAACAAATGGTTTTGTACGTCAGGAAGATAACTTGGGACATTTCCCCCTTTTTTTCAAACACATGCACACAAAGAAAGCACGCAAGCAAGCACGATTAATGAAATCTTGGGAGACTTGCTCCGGCAAGGCACTTTGGGTGAACGCAACGTTCTTCCCCGAGGGTAACTTAACCTCCAGAACCCAGTAAAAACCTTTTTCAAAGTTTTGAGGTAATCAAAATGGCGTGGCGACTCCGTTTTCAAATAACTCGGATGTCTTCAAACTCGCGTGAATCCAGACACAAAAATTTTGGGCACCACATTCACGGTTTGGCGACTCCGTGGGGATATCCCAAGGAGAAAAGCTTTTATTTTCAAAACAAAAAGCGATACTCGGTATATAGGTGGAAACCACTTACCCTTCTGTACATGCGCTCCACAGGCGTGGGAGTTGGGATAATCGGTGGTTTAACAATCCAGCGTACCGGTATCCCTTTCGAAAAAAAACAATTTTGAAAAAAAAATAGAAAGCTTTTCCCTTTGAGCGGAGTTAGACTCCCATCGCCGATTTCATTAATCATGCTTGCTTTCTTTACCATGCATTGCATCATTTGCATCTTGGAATCTTTGCATACTTTGAACGGGAAATAACCGAAAAATAGCAAAAGGAGTGGAACCTGGAAAATTGATCCATGCGGTCGTGCGGCTCGATCCTCATTGGATTCGGCCGGGCGACCTCGGTGGCAATTCCACCGGGAAAAATCATGGTTAATCAGCGATCCTAGCGGCTTGGGGCTATTCGGCTCCATGGCGGCTAGGGCTCCCGGAAAAATTTACGTGCTTATGTGTTGCATTCTTCCCGTCGAAAATCATTCCTTTAAAACACATTTATGAAAATCTCTGTTTTAACTCAAAAAGGAACATTTTTAGGAGACCGCACACTACGCGCACACGATATATCTGTACACTTTTGCACGCACGTCCTTCAAACCCGAGGGTGGTTTCAGTGCGATCACGGACGGCCTTACGATGCTCCCGGGCGCGCACGGAATCATCCCAACCTCCCATGGCGGCCGGTGTCGACCAATGCACGGTCCAGGTGTCACACGTTTCAAAAAACCGTGACTTTTGGTTGGTTTTGGTCTAGTCCGTGTCATATAGCCCGAGTTGCATACCCACGTAAAGGTCAAGCCTTAGCTCATAACGGAAGCCAAGATTTTCGCTCAAGCGAAATTCTGTAGAAATTCCGACAAGGAAAAATCGGTGGGATCTTGACTCAGACATTGACTATTGACCTTGACCCGCACGGAATGCGTAAGAGTCAAGACCGAGTCTTTGCCAAAAAAATAAAAAAGATCTTTCGCTCAAGCGAAGCTACGCCAAAATTCCGACAAGGAAAAATTGGCAAGATCTTGGCCGGCATTGACTTCGATTTCGACTCACGCCTTTGCGTATGCAACGAAGTTCAATGTGACAACTTTGTGTCATCCGGCTTTTGCCGCCCGACCCATGCCTATTATTCTCTCGGACATTACCGAAAGTCAAAAACCGTCATTCGCTCAAGCGAAACTCTGTCAAAGATCCGTCAAGGCGGAGAGACGAGACTTTCCGGTATTGCCTTGACTATAATCCGCATCGCTCGTGCGTTGAAAGGTCCTATGACCCGCTAGACCCGATAGGAGCGTTCTTTACTCTCGGTCGGTGGGATCCGCGTGCCCTATAGGACCCTCGCCCATTTGTCCACCACAGGAGGTCGAAATACGGGTGGAATACGAGGGGCTTATAGACGTAGTGACGGAACCCGGCGATCCGGGATCTAGAGTAGTTGTGAAAAAGAAGGGCGAACCCCTTTTCCAACCAAATAGATATTAATAAAAGACAACATGTTTTAAGTAAACTTGAAGATTCTAATTTGCATATTGCACAGGCCTTGACTAAACACCTACCAGAGTCTAAACCTTTCCTATCCCTTTCCGCGGCGAGAAAGAAGTGGGTGAGAACACCGGGTCGGCGACTTGTTAGCGCAGAATCCTCGGAGCAGGTTCGCGAGAATCCTCGGTTTCGAGAGTCGAGAATGGCCGATTTGACGAAAAACGATCTTGGTTTGGGTAACCGAGATGGCTAAGGAAGAAGAGCTAGCCTATAACCGGTGCCCTCCTCCATCCTCATACAACCCATTGCCAAAGGCTGTCCCTTATCGGTCTCCTCCAATACCTCAGTTTGTTAGGGTCCCGACACCCTCACTTCCTCTGCATCCCCCATGGGACCCTTTTCCTCCTTTCGGCTGAGCCAAATTTCCCTACCTTGGAATCCCGGTGCCGAGTTTGACCTTTCCAATTTTGTCAACGCCTTTGTGAATTTGCCTACCTCTCGGACGGCTACGGCGAAGAGTCGATCGGGAATGAGAATAGGAATGGGTGGATTTACGGATGATGATGACGGTTCGGTAGAAGGAATGGACTTGGAGCCAACGGAAGTGAAACCCGAAGGGCAAGATGAGGTAGAAAACCACGGACTGGAATAGGGGATGAAATCACCTCAAAGTGTGTCTGCGGCCTATGCAAAGGCTCGGAGAAGGATGCTAGCTTAGATGAGGCGGTGTATGAGTCCTATATTCTAGAGTTCAATACTCGTACAAGGACTTGGTTGGTGAATGGAGGAACTTGATCGAAGCTTTAGCCAAAAGAGGGAAGTGGGCTCCTCCCACCGATCTGGAACATGTAAGCGTCGCGAAGCCAAACTCTCATCGGGAAGGGTAGAGCTCTATCACGGTGTTAGTAGTCACTCCTGAAACTTGGTACGAAGAAGAATGTATGGATGCCTTGGAAAGAGTCACGAGTTTAGAGGCGACCCCGAGTCCCTTTATGTCCTACGATGATAATGATGTTTTCTGGTAATCCACTAAGCCCGAGGAAGAGTCGAGATACCCCTCATATGGCGTCAAGTATCCCGACCTGCTTTTGCCCTCATTGGTCATCGAGCCAAGGCGAGAGTTCCCACGAGAGCTACTTGTAGTGACAACGATGAAGACACGGTCGAAGTGCGGAAGGAACAATAGAGGAATGGTTAGCCCGGAAGCCAAAAGCCCGGAAAATCTCCACGACGGTAAGGAAAAAGAACCCGCCATGAGGTTTGACCCCACGAAGTCCTTATTGATGATGGAATTTCCCATTTCGGAAAATGTTTAGCCAACGTCAAAGATGCCGTCAAAGGTTGACCCACAGGGAAAGAAGGGACATGTTTGACGGTGATGAGGAATGTGATCCCACTCTGTTGAAGAAGTTGCTAGGTTCGGCGAGAAAACCATTGGCCAAGCTCCAAACTCCGGAAGTGATAATTCTTGTTGCATGCGACTTTGAAAAGTTTGAATGAGGCTGTGAAAGCTTTAAACGGAGAAGGTGAAGTTGAAATCAGCCGGTCAAACTCGAAAAGGTCAAAAAGCCGGTAACACAGGACCAGATTTGGGAAGCCGCCTATGCTTCGGCGGCACCGTCAATCGAGATCAATCGGCGAGAATTGGCCATACGCCGGTAAGAATCCGCCTCGACTTTGAAAGAAGCGAGAATCCTCCGGTAGGAATAATGACCAAGGAAAATCCAATGTCTATGTGATGACTCGGTGCGGACGAGATAGTATTGAGCAACCTAAGGGTGACAAAAGGAATGCCGTCTCGGAGGCCGAAGACGAGATAAGAGGCCTTATAAGCCGGAAGCGAGAAAAACCGGACTACGACAAAGAGGATCCGGTGTTGACTCGGTTAAAGTGTACCCAAGCCAATATCTCCTTATGGTCCTGTTGACCTCCTCGTACCCTCATAAGTTGAAGCTAGAAGAAAGTTTGGCCAAGACCATGGTGCCCATAGATGTCACCCCGGATGAGGTCGTCCAAATGATTGGAAATATCCACTACGGAAACATCATTACCTTCTTGACTTAGACTGCCAAAATATGGGGCTAGTCACAACGAACCTCTTTACATCACAGTCCGAGTTAGAAGAGCGTCGATTGCCACGAGTACTAGTCGACGGAGTGCGCAATGAATGTCTTGCCGGCTAAAATGATGGATTTATTGGATGCGAAGCCAACGGACTTAAAGCCTTCTAGTCGAGACTATTAAGGCCTATGACTCCCTTTGCACGATCGGTTTTGGGGATCGCCACTCTCAAGATGTGGTTCGGAAAAAGGTCATGGACGTTGATTTTCAAGTTATTGACATTAGATTTCATTTCTTGCCTTCTTTGGGACGGCCTTGGATCCACCGGATAAACGGGGTAGCCTCTACTTTGCATCGGTGCGTCAAATTTCGGTCGAGTGATGGAACTATCACCACCATTTATGGGGACGAGTGTCACGGTAGAAGGAACCCGGCCTTTGGGGATATCCGATATTGGAGATCAAGCACGATGATGAAGGGTTAGCATTGGCCAGGATTCTCCGTAGCTTCTTCCAAGGCACAAGTGTGTTGCCCGACCTCACCACTACTTCCGATAAAATCCCTCTGCCGTGAGAATGATGCGAAAAATGAGTTATCTTAGGGACTTGGATTGGGTAGAAGACTTCAAGGTCGTAACACCATCATTGATGTGAAGGAAGCGGACTACCGAGATATGGCTTGGGGTACAAACCGAACTCTCGGGATGCGAGAAAAGCTAAAGGCACGAAAGGTGAAGGGGTCCGGCTCCATCCTTACGGTCTGTCTCGACCCATTACTTTATAAAAGGAGGGACACAATATGATGAAAGTGATCGCCGAGATCTCCTTGCGAAAACCCTTCTAGAGAACCTTGAGAAAGTTAGGGGAAAGCCGGCCAATCCCGTTCGAAGAATGTTCCTTGATTTGCCGAGATATCCACAGGGCTACCACTACCGTTCGGAATGAGTACGTCTTGAAAGGAAATCCGGCCGAGTGTCGAAAAGTCGGCATCGGGACAATGGACTTCTCCGCCTTTGAGTTAGCTCTTCCAAAGATCGGCCGGATAGACACGCCGGCGGTGAAGACGGTCGATGGGGTTTGCAAGAGTTGTTTGACGAAGAAGCACAAATCCCGGACTTGATCGACTTGATTCGGATGATGAGATAGTTGCCGTTATTGGAGACGATGGTGAAAGTCATTTTGATCCTCGCACTTTGGTAACTAAGACGAAATGCCATTGAAGAATTGGGAGACATTCTCGGGGCCGATAGCCGATCGACGGCAAATGATCACGGAGCTTGGATTGGTACCGTCCTCCTCGGCCCGGTCGTGTCAAACACCTGTTGTCTATTCGGTCGAGTCGGGAATCTTTGAATTCCGGTCCTCGAAGTCATCCGAAGGCCTCACGCACGAGGATTATGAAAATGTAATCGATGTCATCTTTCCCCTTATCTTGAATGAAATGACAAATCTTTACGATTATCCTCTTATTGCCAACTTAACAAATGATAAATTAACTCGAAACCTAACAACGGTTAATAATGAATCATTTGAACAAGATGCAAACACACTAAACGAACAATACATTAAAGAAATCTTTAAGCGGGTTTCGGAAAAAGAGGAAAACCGGGCCCAAGTGCCGAGGAGGTTTTGATAAGTGTGAACTTGGGTACTATTGAAGAACCTAAAGAGACACAGATTGGAAGCTTCTTCCGGGGGTTGAAAGGGACGATTGATCGAGTTTGCTCGAGAGAATACATCGACGTGTTTGCATGGTCATACAAAGATATGCCGGGGCTAGACGGTTCGATAGTAGAGCCTGAGAATTCCTCTAGCACCGGATGCTAAGCCGGTAAAACGAGCGAGAAAGATTAAGCCGGAATGGTCTCTACGGGTCAAAGAAGAAATTGAGAAGCTACGCGGGTAGGGTTCATCGAGTTATTGAATACCCGACATGGTTGTCCAACATCGTGACCGTAACCAAGGCCGATGGGAAGGTGCGGCTGCTGTGTGGATTTTCGAGATGCGAACAAGGCCGGCCCAAAGACGACTACCCTACGCAAACATAGACATCTGGTGGATTCCACTTTGCCAACTACGAAGTCAAATCCTTCGTTGATGGTTTTGCGAGCTACAACCAGATCAAGATGGCCGAGGAAGACCAAGAAAAGACGGCCTTCACCACACCGTGGGGACCTCTTGTTATACGGTAATGCCATTCGGGCTCAAGAATGCGGGGCTACTTACGAAAGGGCGGCGACCGCGCTTTTTCATGACATGATCCACAAGGAGATTGAGGTCTACGTAGATGACATGATAATCCACTCCAAAGGAGAAGGTGGGCAGCACTTTGTTGACCTACGAAAATTCTTTGAGAGGCTGAGACGGCATTCCATGAGACTAAACCACGCCAAATGCACCTTCGGAGTGACAAGGGGAAAAGTGCTTGGGTACATGGTCACGGAGCGAGGTATAGAAGTTGACCCCAGAAAGATCAAAGCCATCATGGATATGAGGCCACCTCAAACCCAGGACGAAGTCAAGAGCTTCATGGGTAAATTGCGGTACATCGGCCGTTTCGTCAATCGGTTGACCACTATGTGCGAGCCCATCTTCAAGCTCATGAAGAAGAATGTGGACACGAGAATGGACCGAAGAATGCCAAGATGCCTTTGACCGAGATCAAGGCATACTTAGTACATCCCCGGTACTATGCCCCCACATAGACAGAAGCCTCTTGCTCTATCTCCATCTCATGAACACGGCGGTTGGGGCTATGCTTGCTCGGGAAAAGAAAGACTCTCGGGTGGAAACGCCATTTACTTTGTCGGTAGGAAGCTACGAGGAGCGAGCTCAATTACTCGGCATGTGAAAAAGACACATGCGGGAGGCGAGTGCAGGTAGTCGGCAAATTGAAGCATTATATGCGAAGCCCGCTGTGAATTTGGTCTCGAAAATGGACCCCATCAAGTACATCTTTGACAAGCCTTCCCTATCGATGCGTTTAGCGAAGTGGTCCTTCTTCTTGGCGAGAATACGACATCAACTATGTGACCGAGAAAGGCCATCGAGGGTCAAGCATTGTCGAGATCACTGGCGAATTTCCCCGATAATGAAGACGAGAGGGCACGAACCCCAATTTCCGAGATGAAGGGATCTTTGCGGTTGAGCACGAAAATAGATGGCAATTGTTCTTTGACGGAGCCGCTAACAAAAGAGGAAATGGTGTAGGAATGCTATTGGTCGATCCGAAAGATGAGCATACCCCATAGCCCTCAAGTTGAACTTTCTGCCACGAACAATGTCGCAGTATGAAGCTTTGCATTGCTTTGGTTTGGAGGCTGCTTTAGAAAAGAAATGTCAAGGAGCTCGAAGTTTACGGAGACTCGGCCACGATCATCAACCAAGTCTCCAACAAGTGGAAGGCTGTGGACCCTAATCTGCAACGGTATCATGCCCGTATGGAGGAGTTATTTGGACGGTTCGGAGAAGTGACTTTCCACTACTTGAGGAAAAGAACGGTCGCGAGATGCCCTAGCTACTCTAGCCTCATTGGTAGAGATCCCACAGGAAAAGCCATAAAGCCCTTGAGTGGGTAGAAGAGAAGCTGACCTTACATTTGTGAAGTGGACACAGGACCCGGAGCCTATAAAGGAACCTTGGTACAATCAGTTACCAATTCCTCAAAGACGGAGAGTCGGCTTTCGAGACGAAGAAGGTAGACCAAAGGAAGGTGTCGAGCCAAAAGCTTGCAAGCCACGAAAAGGTTGGCTTCCCATTATGTCATTCTAGGAGGCAACTTTGTACAGAAAGCGGTATCAAGGACCACTCCTCTTATGTGTCACCCAAGAAAGGGCCAAAGAGTTGATGACCGAAGTCCATGATGGTCCACTGCGGTCCTCACATGAATGCGAGCCACGATGCAAGTGATCCTCGAGAATGGGTTATTCTTGGATCTCCATGGAGGCGGGCTGCGTTCGGCACGTCCGAACTGCGACAAGTGCCGGCGGTTTGCCAACCTCAACCATCTCCCACCTCATGACACATCTTGCATGACGACTCCTTGGCCGTTTGCAACTTGGGGCATTGACGTGATAGGGAAAATAGCCCGGCGGAAGCAATGGGCATGAGTTCGTGTTGGTAGCCATCGACTACTTCACCAAGTGGGTAGAGGCCAAGTCCTACAAGGTCCTCACTTCGAGAAAAGTGGCCCCGGTTCATCAAAGAAAACATAATGTGCGAGATATGGGGTGCCCAGCGAGATCATTTCGATAATGGGTCGCACTTCGAAGGAGGCTGCGATAGGCTAGCTGTCGGAGTCGAGTTACTCGCCACAAGTCGTCCCCGTACGAGACCTCGGACCAATGGAGTGTGGAAGGCTGCTAATAAGACACTCGAGCGGATCATCAGGAAGATGGCCACCGTGGTCGTGATTGGCCCGAAAAGCTGCACCTAGCACTCTGGGGCTCTGAACGTCTGTCGGAACGGCCACGGGAGAAACTCCTTTTGCCCTAACTTACGGGATGGAAGCGGTGTTACCGGTGGAGTTGGAAATCCCGTCATTAAGGGTCCTCTGGAAAACGAGTGTCAATGAAGTGGAATGGTTGCGCGGCCGGCATGATGAATTAGCCACCTTGACGAGAGAAGGCTAAAAGCCATGGAACACACCCGAGCCTACCGAGGCGAATGGCGGGCGTTTGATAAAAGGTCAAGGCCGGAGACATCAAAGAAGGTGACTTAGTCTTTGAAAGTAAAGCCCCCTACCGAGAGACAACCCCACAGGAAAATGGGAACCCGTCTGGATCGGCCCTTATGTGGTGCGAGAAGATATTATCGGGAGGAGCCATGAAGCTTGCGAGACTTGGATGGCAATCCCTTTGTCCACCCGGTCAACGGTGATAAACTCAGAAGATACTATGTCTAATAAAAAAAAAAAAAAAAGAAAAAAATCTTAGTGCAAAAAGAGTAATACCCGGCTAAGTGAAAACCTCAAAAAGGGCGGTCTAGGCAAAGACGGGGTTGCACATATAAAAAAAAAAGAAAAAAATCTTAGTGCAAAAAGAGTAATGCCCGGCTAATTTGAAAACCCCAAAAAGGGCGGTCTAGGCAAAAAACGAGTGCACACGAAAAAATCGGTTCACCGGAATGAACTACGTAGACTGAGCCCCTTAGCCTTTCTTGTAAAGGGAACGTAGGCAGCCATATATGGTTCGGTCTAAACAATAAAAAGGACAATCAAGCTTCCATGAAGTGCGTCCTAAAGGGTATTTCAGTTTTCATAAAACGGGTCCCAATCAATAAAGACATTTGAATTTCCATGAAATGTGTCTTGATTAATTTTTAAGATAATATGCCTTGTTCATTACAAGTTAAAAACTTCTTGATGAGTTCAAGCACGGTCTACCTCTTAACTCTGCTAACACCTTGCTAAAAAGATCTAAAATACAATAAAATGCCTAAATAAACTAATGTGTTTGCAAATGGCAATAAGAGGATCTTGAGAAAAGACTTGTCAGTCGTCATTCGCTGAGTCTTCTTCAGTCTTCTTCCCTTTTCCTCGGCCCCGTCGAGTCTTCTTCCTCTTTTTGTCTATGATGTCGGTATCCCTCATCCCGACCTCTGGTATCCTCACTGGAGCCTCTACCAACCCCGGTGTCAATGAGTGCTCTCTCTGTCAGAGCACGAGTCCGCACCTCCTCCCTCGAGCCTCGGTCGAAGGAGCGACCTCGGACAACCTCTTGTACCGAGCCTCCATATCTACGACCAAATCACACATTGGTTATGGCAACTCGCCTTAGCCTCGGTCTCCCTCGAGAGTCCTACTCGAGTCGCGATCGGCTCCCAATAAAGCTCGACGTCTATCCTCCAAGATAACCTGAGTCGCTCCCGTCTCCCTCTCGTACCGGTCAAGTAGACGGTGGTCAAGATGGTGCTCTTCCTGCTCTGAAGATAGCCACAGGTGGGAAAGCGGTATATGTCCAAGCCCTCGAGAAGAAAGAGAAGGCTGTTTGGATCTCTCATGTCCAATGACACCACCTCCATGGTCGGATGTCCTCCCAATCACTCAAAGGCTCTGTAAAGCCCCAAGCTGCTGGATACTAAGCGGGGTATGTAGAAGGATGACCGGCGAGAATCACGGAACCCTCGCGGCATAAGACTCTGAAATATCCTCACAGTGCCGCAGCCTCCGGTGTGGTATCCACCAACGGATGTCCGAAGTGGATAGCCTAGCCATCATCGGCTCCCGGCTACCTGTTCCTGTTGCCTAGGCGCACCTCTCAGAAATCACCCAAGAGGCAGCTGAGTCGGCAAAGCCCAGGCAAAGCCCGAGCCTCTCCTGCGGCCGCGAGTCAACATAGCCGGACTCCGGACCTCATGAAATGGTCTCCCAGAGCCATCCTGTCGATCCCATGAAATGTCTCTCCCAAAACCGGCGGGACAATATCCTTCCCACTGCAGTCTACGACCATGTCCAAGAGGCCACTATGGCCAGATCCCCACGGACTCGGCGGTGAACAAAACGAGAGAATACGCGAGAGAATGAAAGCATCCATAGCCACCGTGGTCGCGGCCATATACGGAGACCCAAACCTGCCGGGATATCGAAAGGTCAATCCTATCAGGGGCTACCATCATCCTCTCGGCCTCTCCCAAAGGAATGCACGGAAAAGATGCAAGCTTTACCGTCAGGCACGTCTCCGATCAGCGGAATAGATGTAGCCTCGGTCTCGGGACCCCCAATCAAGGCTCTACGAAGTCTTCGTGCGTTGGGACAATTTCGTTGTAAGAGAAGCGATAAACATGTCTCGGACGTCCCAGAACTTTCTTTGCGGCTCTCAACGGAGTCCCAATCGGGCGGGAGATCCCTCAAATGCCATAAAGACTTGATCTTGAAGGAAGAATCAAGCGAGTCCCTTGTGATTTTGGAAGTTATGTCTCACCCAAGATTGAAGACCGGATAGAAAATGGTCTCGCTTCCCCCTTTGCAATCTGACGGGATTCTCCATCGCAAAGTGTTCAAAGATGGTGCTTTTAGGTCCAAAATATGCTGCAGGAACAATTGGGACAAGTCTAGAGTGAAAATGAAATGAAATGGCCAAGCCTTGCTTTTATTCGAGAAAATAACCGGCTCGAGACGGGCGGTAGCCGCACGGCTTCATTTTCCCTCGAGGCCATGCCGCACGGCTACATTAGCCCTCTGCGAGAAAAATTCTGCGGCAACCAAAGTTGCTGCCCAAGGGAGTTTTCACCCCACTTTTTCAACCAAAACCTGTACAAAAACATATCCAGAAGCCATTCAAGCATTTATATACCGTTATAAATCATTTTGGCCCAGTTTCAGCCCCAATTCCAACCAAAAAAGTTGCCCCAAGGCTCAGATAATATGCAAATTGAGAAAGCATAAATTAGAAAAGTAAATAAAATATAAATACAATGTTTTCGCCCCATCGGCGCCCAAATAAAGCAAAAAATAAACAAAGTGTGCATAAAAATTGTTCATTGTTTGTTCCAAATCTATTCTAGAGACCTCCTAGGCCTCAGATTCTTCTTCCTCCTCATGTTGCTCAACTCATAAATGCTAGCCTCCCTCATCAAGTCCTCACAGTCGCTCACGTCGGACAAATGGACATTATCGTGCCCGTACTCGGCCAGTTTGCTCCCGAATGTCGGCGTTGGGTCCCCGCCCGAGGCATGGCCTTTGGAAGAGTACTCGAGGCCGATGAGGTAGGCGCTGTGCCCCAGACGTGCCGTCTCTTGCGCCCGAGCTCCTGTGCATCAGCTGCCGCCTTGAAGCGCGAGCCGGCTTCCTCGAAGAGAGGCAGGCACATGTCCTTCCGGCCCCTAATGCACTTTGACCGGCCTATCGTAAGTGCGAGTTTGGAACACGAGAAAAAGAAGAGAAAAATCTCGAGAAAATCTCGAGAAAATTGCAAAAGCGAGAAAATGCGAAAGCTAAAAGGGAATAAGACCACTAAGAGTACACTTACGGTGCTATCGGGCGGCAAGGTGTCTTGGGGCTCCCTAGCATCGGGGACAGGTATCCTCATCCTCCTCGGCACTCCATGGACCACATAGGACGGATGCGCGGGAGGGATCGGCGGAGTCGGTAGGCTCATCCTCCCCGTATCCACTGAGTGACCGCTAGCTTCACTAGCTTTTGTGGCGTCCTCGGGCGGCTGCTCCACAAACACGGCGTAGGGGGTGTCCATGTCAAAGTGCTCCTCTGCGGCCACGCACCTTTGCACAGTACTGGCAATCTCATCCTGCGGCCAATCCACAGGCTGTAGCATCCGTCTTTGGAGGATCGTGGGGAGTAATGGCGTCCAATGGAGGGACATGGCCATCTTTGCCTCGAAACGGTCCCCCAGTAAATGACATCACATGTCGGCCCGGTGAGCCACCTCCTGCCTCGTCACCTCGATGGCATCTCCCGGCAAAATCTCAGGATACCTGCCCGAGGGTAGAAGTCCGCTCCGTCGTGCCCATCCACAGTTGATGACCGGCCTCACCATTTTGTAATCGAAGGTAATCCGGGTCTTCCCAGTGAATTTATCTCTCGCATCTCCCCTCCGGCGAACCATAGCGGGGAAGATGGTGACATCGCTCTGTTGGTTCCAAGGGAAGAACCCGATCACCTCGCAAAACCGGGCTGCATGTTCAAAACATCAAAGGTCATTCTCTCTCTTATAAAAGTCTCAAGACGGGGAAAAGAGAAAAGGAAAAAAGAAAGGAGACTACCTCGAGGGCAAATGAGAAGCGATCCATGGAAGCGGCTTTGTTCCGTGTACATGTCCAACGAGAAGTACAACTCATGCCAATCCGGCCTCGCCCCGAGACCGTCCCTATCCCATCCACATCCTCCAAGAGTCGAGGAGGCAAGTCATGGCCGGCGTCCCGAATTAGCAAAGATAGTGGTGATAGCATCAACCATATGAATGCTCTAGCCGGTGTGGGCGATCACATCATTAGCGGCAAAGTTACGCATGCAAGTACGAGCTGCCACCTCGGCGTTCCGCGTCTCCATCCCGGCCCCTTGGGAATCGGCTCAAATCCCGACCAAAGCACGGAACTCCTCGGGTGTAATATGGTCTCTCCAAGTCACGGGCCTCCCGGTGAGCTGTAGGCCGGTAATAGGCTGTGAAATCGGCGGGAGTCCTGTCGTAAGCTCTCCCGGCCAGGTGAAAGCTATGAGTACTGTCCCACCAGAACTCAGAAAGGGCCTGGACCAAGCCCTTGCTCTTAGAGGTGATGTGAACACCCCTGCCGATAGCCTCTACAAACGCATCTAAGCCGGTAGCCCGCACCAGCTGCTTGGGATTCACCCCATTCTTCTCAAAATCCGGCATCCTCTGCCAAAGCTTAACTGCTATCTCCGATGGTCCTCTAGACTTGTTCTCCTGTAGACAAGCACCAAGAAAAAAAAGAAGCGTCAGTCCTTCATCATTTTCAAAAGCATGCATATATTCACAAAAAAAAGAGAGTGCACATGTTTTCAAAAGAAAATCATTCACAAAAGTTTTTCTAGCATTATTGGCATCAAAAAAAAAAAAAGCGTCTTTCATCATTTGAAACGCGTCATATCAAGTCCCGTTGCTTTCCTAAGGCACAAAATCACAATTTTCACAATTTTTTGCACATAAGCATTATTCTTTCAGAAATGGCATGCATGAATCATTTTCATCTTCCAAAATCATGTTTTCTCATTGAAAATCAGAATTTTGACCTAGTTCTAGCACAAGGCAAGAACTCCGTCTCATATTTTGAAAAATTCTCATTCTTACTTCATTTTGCGAGAAAAAAGTGAGTCATTCTCATAATTTTCATCAAACAAGTTGCACATTGCACATTCTTAGCCTCATAGGTTGTTCATGCATCTCAAAATCATTCAAAAAATCATTCAAAAATCCTAAAATTCGGGTCAAGCCCTAAATCATTCAAAATTCAAGCAAAATCATCGGATTTGAGCAAAATGAGAATGCTTACCCCAACCGATCGCGGGTTCGTTGATTTATGCTCCCTTCTTCCCGGGTAAAGCTCCGATGGAGGCGTAAGGAAGTCATACTTCCTCTCCGTCCGAACGAGCTCCTTTCTCCTCCTTCTCGCGGCCGCCGAGATGTTTCTTCTTGCTTGCCTCGGTATGGGATTGCCCTCGGATCCATTCCAATCGATAGAAGCAAAGGGAATTGAAGAATTTTGAAAAAATTCTGTCTTTTCTCTCTCTCTTCCTCGGCGGTTCTTGGGCGGCAATAATGCCCAATGCCCGTTCAAACTGTTTTAAATAATCTGGAAAAAACGGGTCTCTAGCCGTACGGCTCCTTTTTCTCCATCTCATGCCGGGCGGCTTCATTCGCTCTGAGCAGAAATTACAATCCTGCCCCTGGACCTTCCACCTGGGCATGCAATTTCCGTTATCTTTTAACCAAGATAACATCTTTTCAGAAAATATCCCTTATCTCTGAAGCAATCAAGCTTTATTCCCAGTCGCCTCCGTTAATTCCGTTATAACGGGATAACCCTAGGTGACAACCTCCGAATTGTCAGAACTCTAAACTTGTGCTACCTCTATCCGCGAATAGTGACGTATGCCCAAGTCATTCCAACTTGTGCTACCTCTATCCGCGAATAGTGACGTATGCCCAAGTCATTCCAACTTGTGCTACCTCTATCCGCGAATAGTGACGTATGCCCAAGTCATTCCAACTTGTGCTACCTCTATCCGCGAATAGTGACGTATGCCCAAGTCATTCCAACTTGTGCTACCTCTATCCGCGAATAGTGACGTATGCCCAAGTCATTCCAACTTGTGCTACCTCTATCCGCGAATAGTGACGTATGCCCAAGTCATTCCAACTTGTGCTACCTCTATCCGCGAATAGTGACGTATGCCCAAGTCATTCCAACTTGTGCTACCTCTATCCGCGAATAGTGACGTATGCCCAAGTCATTCCAACTTGTGCTACCTCTATCCGCGAATAGTGACGTATGCCCAAGTCATTCCAACTTGTGCTACCTCTATCCGCGAATAGTGACGTATGCCCAAGTCATTCCAACTTGTGCTACCTCTATCCGCGAATAGTGACGTACGCTCAAGTTTCCCAACTTAAGTTACCTCTATCTCCGTCATAAAGAGATAGCGCCATAAGCTCTAGCTTCTTCGGTGTGACCTCCGAATTGTCAAAATCTCAAGGATCCTAGACATCGTTCCTAACTATCTAGTGATGCTTGAAATACGATAAAGGCTGGATGCCTCAGGGAGACGTAGGTAGCCTTTTATAAAAGGTCCAGCCATTCGACCACTTTGGTCACCCTGTTTCTTTGTCACTCCTCGGTGATAAAGCGCCCCCTCATAGAAGTTCGGATATCCGACCACTGGGTCACTCCTAGCATATCCCCGGTAGGATCAATTGCTTGACCTCCTAGGTCATTTTCTCTTCTTTTTCCCCAGCAAGAGACCGGTTTCTCTTCTTCCTTCCCGGCGGATCCTAATTCGAACTACGGCTGGCTTGATTCCTCAGGGATACGTAGGTAGCCTTCCAAAGGTTCGGCCACTCGACCACCTTGGTCACCCAATCCGTCTCGGCATTCGCGAGATCGGATCCTTTTCTATCGACAACCCCACTCGCCTTGCAAGTGACGTTGCCGAGGGCTTACTGTAAGTACCCAAATCAGCTCATGCCTTAGGTTAATTTTCCCGACATTTTCGGTAAGTTTTCGGTAATTCCCAGACCTTCCTAGTGTTAGGAAACATTCGGAACTGTTTTTATTAAATAAAGGCTGAAGGAATCCTTCCTAATTAAGAAACACGTTTTTCTTAATTAGGAGGGAAGGTTCTAGAATAATGCCACCTTGCATGGTTTTAGAATGCTGAGTCACAATGGATAAGCCCGCACGGCTGCATTAGCTGCCTCTGACCGCACGGCTTCATTAGCCTTATCCAGACTGCCTATAAATAGAGCCCTCCTCTACCCATTTCACAACAACAACAAGACACACAATAGAGATACAATACACTCACAAACACAATCAGACGTGAAGAACACCCTTGAAGGCTCAAGAAGGCGAAGAAGAAGCTCAAGAAGCCATCTCCCTCCTCCTTGAAGACCCAAGACGAACCTCTCCTCCTAGCTCCGTCCGAAGAAGCGAAGGAAACGATTGGTAACCTCGCACGCCCTAACCTTGCATTTTAATTGATATACTTGCTCATTGCATTCATATATCTTGCTTGGGACTTGGCATTTATTCATAAAGATCACATCTTTATCACCCCCTTTCCCTTTTGCATGCATTAAGACCTCATTTGTCATAAAAATGTAGTCTTTTTCATAAAGGTGCATCCTTTGCACCTAAAACCCCCATTTTCAAATAAAAATGTCATTTTTATGCATCATTTGCATATAAAGATCAAATCTTTTTCAATAAAAATGCATCCTTTGCATCAAAACCCCTTTTTCAATGCATCATTTGCATAAAAATCCTATCTTTATGCATCATTTGCAATAAAGATCCTTTCTTTAAATCAAAAAGCATCATTTGCTAAAATCAAAAATGTCATCTTTTCATTAAAGAGTCATTTTCATCATGCATTCCCCCTTTCCCCAACCTTGGAACGGACCGGTGTAAAAGTTCTCATCTTTGCATCGTTCCTTCCATTAAAGGTTCATGATTTCTTTAGGAAAAGGATAACCTTGAACCCTATATCTCCGATTATCGCTTAAGAATGAGTATGAAGCCTCTATACGAGCTCGACCGTCTTAAAGCGTAGGATTGATGGGCTAAGGACATTCCTTCCTAAAGAACCTCATCTTTGACCAAAAGAGAGTCATTCTCTCGATCACGCAAGTCCCGAGGGTCCCGAGGTTAAAATGCGATGATCACAAGTCACAAGATGAGGACGGGATCATAATCCCGAATACATAAAATTCCAAGGAATCCCGAGCGACAACCAACAAATGGTTTGTACGTCCGGAAGATAACTTGGGACATTTCCCCCTTTTACTCTCAAACACATGCACACAAAGAAAGCACGCAAGCAAGCACGATTAATGAAATCTTGGGAGACTTGCTCCGGCAAGGCACTTTGGGTGAACGCCAAACGTTCTTCCCAAGGGGTAACTTAACCTCCGAACCCAAGTAAAAACCTTTTTTTCAAAGTTTTGAGGTAATCAAAATGGCGTGGCGACTCCGTTTTTCAAATAACTCGGATGTCTTCAAACTCGCGTGAATCCAACACCAAAATTTGGGCACCACATTCACAGCAATGCCATTTCAAATTCAAATTCTTATCACTCGGTGGAAGAAGTTTCTAGGTCACTTTTGAGAGGATTACCCTCTTTTAATTTAAGTTCTTTCAAACGCCGACCTAACCTATCAATGTCGTCGTTCAATGACTCTAGGGTAGGACTCAAAGAACGCCGACCAAGCATACACCGACTAAACAAACTTGTTCAAATCACAACAAATCCCTGGCAACGGCCCCAAAAACAGCATATCTAAAATCCTCGTGTAATAAAAGTTCCTTGCAAGTGTACAACTAACCGAAGTAGCAATATACAAAAGTAAGGATCGAACCACAATGATTTATGTGTGTACAATTTGGTTTAGTTAATGTAAAAAGTAACACATGGGTTTTTGATTTTGGTTTTTATTATAACTATGACAAAAAGTAATAAGCAAATAAAATAGCAAGTAAACAAAACAAAGGAGTAATTCAAGGATTAAGAAATAGTCCACATATTGGATTTACAACATATTATCACTTTATGCTATTTAAATCATGTAAAGAAAGAATTCAATCTCATTCTGCATAAGGTTAAGATGTTAATATATTCCGCAAGGTCAATAACAACATTAAAACCCTAAAATTGCTATCTCTTTTATAATTTCTGCAAGATTAATATAAACAATCAAGAATTTCTCATTAAAATCATAAGAACTTAAAAACCTAGATTCAACTGAATTCCGCAAAGTCATCAATTGAATCTATTCCCAACAATGGTTAAATTACAAATCATCCATGCAAGTGCAATGATTCATACCCAAATAAATTCAAGAGGTCAAAGGTATATTCCGCAAGGTCAATACAATTGATCTCAAGAACGATAGTTAAGAATGTTTGAGAAAAACAAGAACGAGTGAGAGATAGAAAGAATTAAAACCCTAGCATAAAGATCTAATATGTGCTACTACCAATCCGTAAACTAGAGAGTTTAGCTACTCATACCCATAGCAATAGATATAAGAGATAAAATTAAGAACATAAAACCTGAATTGATTGATGAAAAGTAAAATCCTTCAATCTTGATTACAACCTTGAAAAGTAGAATAAAAGCCTCCCTAATAAGGGTGTTGGCTTTACATATATATTTACTAGGGTAAAAGGGAGGTGAAAATTAGGAAAAACGGGTAGAATCCTCATTGAAAAAGGAAGCTGAATTTCTGATTTACGGGGGCTGGGCGGTCGCCTACTTTGGTTCTGGGCGGCCGCCCACTTGTACAACAATTCACGATTTTTGCAATTTCATCTTGTGCAGTCGCTCAAGGTCTATCAGCTCTCGCCCAAGTCAAAGTCAACAGCCTGTGGTGTTCCTCGGCCAGCCAGTCTCGGCCATGCCTTGCCTTGGCCGGCCACTATTGGGAATATTGTCTATTTGGCAATAAATAAGGCTTTATTGAATTTAACGAAATTACAAATAAATAATGAACCATAAAGTAATTAACGGGGCAGGAAATAAACATAAATTAAAATGCAGAAATTAAAGCAAACCGAGTAATTAAAGAAGTCGAGTCTTGTGTTGGACACAATCTCCGCAAGAAGATATTGCCCCGCACTGGTGCTTACGGATTAGCGGCAATCTTCTCTCAAGATGAAATGACTTTATAGTCATTAATAGGAGCACTCCAAATTAATGACTTTGGCGAACAAAATTCGTGTTTGACACTTTCGGACTTTGAAGAAGACTTATGCAACGAGATGCTTTATCTTCTAACAGATGATGTTAAGAATTCCGTTGAATTCTGTGACTGAATTCCAAATTCAGTTAGATATCTAACCGAGTTCGTTAACTTAGTTAAATATGTGATTCTCTACTTCTAGTGAGAAGAGAGAGTGAATTTATGAAAGAGAGAAGTGATTTAATGAATGAGTGATTTCATTTGACAAACCAGGGGGTCTATTTATAGTGTATGAAGAGTCAAGGTGTCTATTGGTAATAACCACAAATGGTGTCTGATGGAATCTGGACCCTTGGATCTGATCTGAATGGAGGGAGGAGATCTGCTGGGTCGGCCCAACAGCCTTGACCCGCCAATTTGAAAAGGCATGGGTCACTCCCCACCTTTTCATGAACCATCACAACCTAATTGCCTCCAATTCGGATCTGCTTCCAAGATCTGGGCCGAGGCCCAACTATAACCATCCTTAACCCATGGGCCGAACCAATCACAAGCCCAAAGCCAGTCCAACTCGGTCCAGACCCAAGCGGTCCTAGCCAGAACCGAACCACCTAAGCCGAACCCGCCTTGGACCGAATCCAACCATGAACCGAGACAACTTTTATCAAAAGTTTAAGGCTCCTTAGCTCCTAGCGACGATGCAGTCGTGCGAAGTGTAAAGTGCGCCCTAAATCGCCCATTTCGCCCTTTGCGCGCTTCGCGGGTTATGGGTCCGTTTTGAGCAAGTACAAAATCTAGCACAATTGGGCTACTCCTTGCATGGTTGGCCCAATGGTCCACCTAGGTTGGCCTAAGGAGATCAACTTGATGACTCCTTCCTTGGATGCTTCCACTTATAAAATATCATCACTTTACATCTTTAAGCAATGTGGGATAACAATTCCATATCCCATAAACTCTTCATATACCCATTTATTTTTGCATACTTTGAACATTAATTTCTCATTCACCACTAATTGGTTTTGAGAAAATAAATATATCAAATTAATCTACTCCAAATGTAGATTAATAATATGCAATCAATTTCCATTTTCTTAAAATGGAACCTAATGGAGTTCTTGGTCAAAAGTCTGTCAAACCTTACTTTTACAAAACCAAATTCCAATAATCCCCCACATGAATGACAAATTAATGCATGCATGAATGCAGACTCGTCTGGAAGTTCCGGCGAACTATTATTGCATCGAGATAGGTAGCTTATGGCCTTGAACCTTCCCTAGTGAAATACTATCGGATATACTAGCCATTTGGTAGCGAGACGCTTTGAACCAGTGACTGTATAGTGTATACCAATAAAATAGTACTCACACAATAACAGCTCTAACACGTTTTGTTCTTACGTTTTGTCCATTTTGGCCCTGTACCGTTCTTGATTCATAAGTGTTTCAATTTAGAAGCGGACTTATTACTTCTCACTTATATAGGTGATCTCCTATAAAGAGTATCCTGCTATTCTCCACCACTTAGGTAAAAGAATCATTAAAAGTTTTAAGCTTACCCTCACCACACGTTATCAGGTGTTTTAGCACTTAGATGGCTTCTGAGAATGAGTTATAATGAGTTCTAAGCGCACATACTAGAATTTCCATAATTTAGTTGTCTCATTGAACCAAGGGAATGGGATCTCCAATTCTCAAGGTTGAGTGTACACTATGGATTTGTTTGTTTGTTTGTTTGGGTTTTGAACCTCATTCCCCTTACCAAACAATTTGATCTCCTATTCATACCCTTTGGTATACGGATCCGTTTTTGACTTCACATGGCCAGTTGTGACAGTTCCATTTGAGATCAATTGTCTTATGGTAATATGTCAATGATCATTGTGTCTTTGACTTACCAAGATGTTCTACACCTTTTCCACAAAGGAATATCTTCCAAGACCATTTAGCTTTTATCTTTATCTAACGCTATTGACTCAGATTCCTTACTGAATCGAGTTGTACATGTTGTCTTGGAAGTTTGATACCACTGCTCCATTTATTGTGAATTCATTTTCACCTTGGAGTTTATTTGTGTCTGATATCCAATTAGTATATCCTTTTCATACTATTGAGTATCTCATTTATTCTAATCTGTAATCACAATAATATCTTTAAGTACTCCAAGTACTTTGACTATACTTAGTAATTTATTACAATTTTTATTTAGAATTTTAGTCTCTCTAGAATGGTCAATCCTTTCGAATGATCAAATTCTTCTAACGGTCAGTTTCTTTGAGTGGTTAGCATCTCTGTACCGGTTCGACTTTCCAAGTGTTCAGTATCTCTAAGTGGTTTGACCTCCTTAGAGCCTACTTCTCAGGAATCTGCCTTACAGAGATTACCTCTCTCGATTCTACCTTATAGATTCCATCTCTCAAGAATCTATATGTTACTTCTCAAGAATTTAACTTCTTTGAGAGTCTATCTTGGAGAATTTATCTAACACTTATGATTCTACCATTAAAGAGTCTATTACTTTAAGAATCTTTTCTCTTTAAATTCTATATCTCAAGAGTCTCACTTTCGAGATCAATAATCTGCCTTTTCAGATTAAAATCTGTCTCAATAGAGTTTATTTCTCAAGATTATTTTCCTTTTAAAAATATATCTTTTAAAATTCTGACTCCCTTGACTACATATCTTGAAAGTCTTATCTTTCAAGAGTTTTCCGTCTATAGATTCATCTTTCAAATATTTCCTTTTAAGGACCAATTTGCAACTCAACGGTTCGCATTATGGAAGAAGATCAACCAACTTCCAAATGATGATGAACTATTCATTTAAATGTTAACAACATTATTTAACAGTTTTAATTTTCTACCATAGAAAATTAGGATCAAAAGACTAGCTTCTTTTGTCCAAAAACTGTGTCTTAGTTCATCTTACTATTAAGATGAATCTTTTACAGTTTTATAAGTTCTCTTCTTAAACTTATTTTATTTCCTTTTTACTTCAAGGAAATATGATTTCAAGGAATATAAAATTCCTTGTCTTTGGCTTAAGTACTTTTACTTTAGCTCGTACCCCCACACTTGAGGTGTACCCCCACACTCGAGGTGTATCCCTACAATTGAGGTGTACCCCCACACTTAAAGTATTTATAAAACGTCTTACGATTATTCCATAATCTGTAATTAGTTTAATCAAATCCTTTCTTGGGTATCTCATTAAAATGACTGTATAGCTTCCACCACAAATACGGTTAAGCCAAGGCTTATTGCATTTATCATATCTTTAGAGGTATGATTCTTGCATTTAGATCCTGCATTAGACTGAGTTGAATATGTTGCGATCGTTTGATGAATACTGCCGGAAACCTCACAAATATCCTCAAATGGTGCCGCATATTCCCCTCCTTCTAGCGTTTCGAATCTTCTTTACATTAAGTTGATTCGTCAACTTCATTCTTATAAGTTTGGAAAGCCTCCAAGGCTTCATCCTTCCTTATCAAGAGATATTTATAGCAATATCTTGTGCAACTATTTATAAAGTAATTAAATACTTTTTCCCACCTAGAGTTTGCACTAACTTTAGATCACAATTATTTGTGTGAGCTAACTCAAGAGGTGTCGTGTTTCTTATTACTAAAGAAAATGATGACTTAGTCATTTTATCTTCCACGCAAATTTCACACTTGTCAGTTGAATCGAATTTATTCATGAGAATTAATTCTTGATTCACTGACATCTTAATAGTGTTGAAATTCACATAACCTAATTTATCATGCCATAAATTAGAACCTTCCAAAAGGTAAACATAAGAAACACTGATGCTCTTTGCCTCTAGGCAAGGTACCCTTTACCAAGAAATAAATTTTTCTTGGTCAATACAGTTTTATCTGACTCAAAACATTTGTCTAAATCCAGCCTTGCTCAACATTGATCTGGAAACTAGGTTCTTGCTAATGTCTGGGATATGCAGCATATTCACGAGAGTCAGTTCTCTGTCTGAAGTCATCTTCAGCACAACCCTTCCAAGTCCCACGACGTTGGAAGTAGTAGAGTTTCTCATATAAACCTTCCTTCCATTGACAGGAGTGTATGATGAGAAGTTCTCTTTATCAGCATATATATGGTGGGTAGTTTCAGCTCCAGTGTCTATCCACCATTCTCATGGGTTGACCTTCAACTTGCTAAGTTGGCTTCAAACCCCATTAGTTCTCAATCAAGACTATTCAACCTTTCGTTGACGTTGGCTTTGATTCATGTTGTCCATTTCCCTTCTTGGAATACGACAAACTTTTGCTACGTGATTGGTCTTACCACATCTTGTAACAAATCTTGGAGCCTGTTCCTTGAACCTAATAGTCTGTTCCAAAGTGTTCTACAACTCTTTAGCTGTCCCCACGAGACAATGCTTTTTGTAGGGGAATCATTTGGTCCACTCAGTATGTACGTCCTACATATGAGATTTTAATGATCCCATTCTTCTGCGGCTATTTGTCTTCGCGGATTGGCCATCTGCCTTTTCAGATCTGGTTCATCATCATCCTCCTTTTCGGTTATCTTTGGCAAATCTGGATCATCATCCTCTTTCTCTTCGGTTTATTTGCCTTGGCAAATTTGGATCATCATCCTCTTCCTCTTCCTCTTTGGTTATATGCCTAGATGTAAGTGTCCCAATCTGGACCACCAATATTCCTTCAGCCCAATTTAACGTTTTTAATGTCAAATAAACATTTAAGGGCATTTTGGTCACTTTTCAAGGCAATTTAAGCAAGGAAGGACCCTAAGGGAACAACAAAATTGAATTGGATCTCGCTGGAAAGAGTAATTTCCAAGAAATTGACCAATTTGAATTAATTGCAAACAGCCAAAACTGCTTTTCTGCAAAGTCAGGCACGCCATCATTCCAATCCGCGCGGACAAGAAAGAACCCTAATTCAGCCTATAAATAAAACCCTTCTCTCTCAGTTTAAGAGATCCATCCAAACACCATTCCCCATTGTTACTATGCCAAAATCCCACCTCAAAACAGCCTTAAACACTCCCATAACTCCAATTTAACACCAAATCCAACCTCAAATTCCCTCCAAAACCACTTCTAAGACTTGAAATCCTTCAAACCCTAAACACTCATCCAAGAAATAGGGTAGCCCTTGGTAAACCCTCATCCTTTCTACTTGAATTTCCTTGATTCATACATTTACTCCATATTTAAATGATGTAACTTGTTTTATTCACTTGTTGCTTATCTCCCTTCCCCCTTTGTTCTAGGATCCAAGAGGATCTCCATGGAACTCATTTCCATGGATGATTCTCTACAAGGATCCACACTTTAAAATATGTATTTCCCTTGTCCCTTTACATTAACTAGTTCTTGTTTGTTACTTGATCTCTTGGCCTAAAATGTGGTCATCTTGGAGTTCATCTCCATAGATGATCACATTAAATGGTCCACATCTTTATTTTCAAACCTTTTTATATTATTAGTCTTTACTTGCCTACTTGACCCAAAATGTGGTCATCTTGAAATCAATTTCCATGGATGATCATTTTAAATGGTCTAAATTGTTTACTTCCTTGTAAATACCCCTCCCTAGTCTAAAATGTTCACCTTGGAAAACTTTCCTTGGATGAATATCATCTAGACTTACATATTTAGGTCACATAAAGATGTAAGAGATACACTTGAGCATAGATCTCAAGGATGGTCCTCCTTATGGCCACCTTAGAGATCTTACTCTAAAGTTGATACATCTTGACCTAGTCCTCTTGTTAATTTACTTTCATGTCATCCCTCATGTCCCTTTTTACATTACTAGTTTTTACTTGTTCATTTGGCCTAAGGAATGGTCATCTTGGAATCAATTTCCATAGATGACCATCTTAAATGGTCCATAGTCTTTACTTCCTTGCAAATGTCCCCCCATAGTCTAAGATGTTCACCTTGGAACCGTTTCCATGGATGAACATCCTTAAGACTCACAAATTAGGTCACACAAGATGTATCAGATACACTTGAGTATAGATCTCAAGGATGGTCATCTTAATGATCACCTTAGAAGATCTTCCTCTAAAAGTTGATACATCTTGACCTACTTCTTGTTTTATCAAATTTACTTTCATGTTAAACCCCCATCCCAAGCAAATGAAGTGCTTCTAAGTCCTAATGTACCCTCATGATGGCTTGATATAGTAGATCACCACTAATCATGTTTAGTGATCACTAATCAAAGTCTAAGGAAAGTGGGAACAAGCATGGATGCAAAATTCAAAAAAATCTTTTTATTTGGCATTTTACATTTGCAACTCCGGTTCGATTACGTAAATCCGGTTGACTTTCCGGAAATTACGAGAATCTGAAAGCTGCCAAAAAGGAACCTTACTGTCCTATCCGCGCGGACAGGATTGATCCTCGTTCTGATCCGCGCGGACATGAATGTCACAGACAGATGTTTTTGTTTCCAGTCCTTTTTCACTCACAGAAGCCCACTATTTTGATTAATTCCAGTCCAGTCCAGTCCAGTCAAACTATTTATTTCCAGAAAATCCCTTTTATAAAACACACACACATATACAAATGGTTTCAAGTTTGGAAGACTCGTCTACGAGTGTAACGTGAGCTCCGAACTCACTTCTCTAATTTTGGGCATTTTTCAAAGTTTTGGCCCCTTAACTAAAAACGGCGTGGCGACTCCGTTGATTTTCAAAAAAATCGGGTACATCACAGTGGCGACTCCGCTAGGGACACATAAGTTTTTTTTTTTTTAATAAAAAAGAAAAAAAAATGATACTTGGTATATAGGTGGAAACCATTAAGCTTCTCGTTATCGCCTCCTAACACGAGTCTGGGATAAACTATGGTCTAACAAAGCCACGTATCGGTATCATTTCAAAAAAAAAAAAAAGCTTTTGTGGGTCAAACTTCCGTCCCAGCACTTGAAACCATTTGTATGTGTGTGTGTGTGTTTCCCCCATTTCGCGTTGTTATCGTTTTGACCGTCCCGGAAAAATCAAAATTTTGACTGTCGGACCCGTTTCCTTAACTGTTTGAATTTTATGTGCTTATGTGCTTACTTGCTTTCAAAAATATTTTCAAAAATATTTTCAAAAAAAAAAATCATTTTCAAAATCTTTTGCATGCATCATGCTCTTAAGACACATGTGAAAATTTCTATTTTACTCAGAAAAATAATTTAGACTGCCCGCACACTACGCGCACTTGACCTTACACTGCACACTACGTCCTTAACCCGGGAAAATCCCAGTAGCAGCCCGTTTGGCCTTACTACGCCTCTCGGTGCGAGCACGGGACTACCCAAACATCCCTTGGAGCCTCGTGTTGACCATGCACTTGTCCGTGACACACTTTGTCCGAGACTCGGTTGGTTTTTAGTTTGGTCCGTGTCATGCCCTGTCCGTGTATACACCGTGTCGGTCAAACCCTAGTCGACAAGCCAAGTCAATATCCTTTAGAGATCCTAATCAGTCGAGGTCATGCCGATTTTCCGTCATGAACTTTGACCAGATCTTGACTGGGGCTCGGACTTTGACTTTGACCCGCACGGTTTATGCACCGGCTCCCGGTGTGACACCGAGTCATCAAGGATTAACTCTCAATCCATGTTTAATTACCGCTTAACCAACGACGAGTCAAGATCCTTCATGGACGCTTATCAGTCAAGGTCATGCCAACTTTATGTCAGGCAACTTTGACCCGATCTTGACCCTCGACGTTGGCTTTGCCTGTAATTTACATCGAATGTGCGTTAAGACTTCATGATCCACCAGACCTTAGGTCCGTTTTCCTTTTCGGTCGGTGGGACCCGCTTGCCCTACGGAACCCTTGTTCGAGGTTACAGGTTGAGGGTCTGCAGGCGTAGTGATGGGTCCCACTGATCCAGGACTCAGAATAGTAAAAAAAAAGAAAAGAGAAGAGCAATATTTTCCAACCACTTAGGGTTTAAGAAAACACGTTTTAAATAAACTCGAACAAATAATCGCATGTTGCATGAGCCCTAAGCCCAAACACCAACTTGTATCGCTTCTCCGAGTCTGAACCACACCCTTTTGTGCCTTCCACAGTAAGCAAAGTTTGGATCAAGATCCCGGGTCATTGTTTGTTCAGTTCAGTCATTCCGGAATCAGATACTTCATCGGTTTCTTCCTTCGCTTCAGCTCAGAGTTTCAGAATGGCCAGCTCAGAGGAGAACAGTGGGGGACGTACGACTCCGTACCCCAAAAATCCGCAAAATGCCAAATAGTGGAATCAGATGTTGGAACAGATAAGACAACATCAAGAGGCTCAGATCAGTCAGTTATTGGAAAGTGTTAGAACCCAGGGACTAGCAATTGTTCGCAACCCTAATGGAACCTTTACGGTTGATGCGGAGATTGAAGCTAATTACCCTCCCGGGCATGCCAACTACCGTCAAATGCCTTGCTCCCTTTCGTGTGGAACTGCTAATGTGCCAAGCATCCCCCGGCCTATAACTCAGCCTGTCTCTCAGCCTCATCAAATCGATACTCCTCAGCAGTCCGATCTTGGTCAACTTCCCCCCGGTGCCTCTCAGTTTTCACCTTTGGGTTTCAATCAGTTCGTTTTTGCCCCGCAGCTTGGAAGGGGTCGGTTTACTACTTCACAACCTCAGTCTGGTTCGGGTTATCAGCTCGGAATGGGTCAGTTCGCAACTTCTCAAGCCCAGCATTTTGACATGGCTCCGCAAGCCATTTTGGGCCAGTTCGCTTCTCAGGCTCCACGGTTCGGACGGGGTCAGCTTGCTTCCGTCAATTTTCAAGGCACACTTGCCCCTGTGATACTGCGAGCTCACATGGGCCACCAGGCTTTTATCACCACCGCATCAGGCTCACTATATTCACAACATCCTCCAAGCTCTACCTCGCCCCTTCAGTTGGGATGTCCGACAAGGCCAAACGGTCCTCATCCAATTCTTCACCCGGCTGTTACGCAAGCTGCTCCTGCTCGTCAAGTACAGTATACACATTACCCTTATAGTCACGTTCCTCAATATGGTCAAGACACGTTCAGTCCTACTTTTACGGTGCCTCAAACCTCATATCTTCAGCAGCCCTTTGGATCAACACTCACTACTCCCCGGTATCCAGCCATTACGAGCCATATATCCTCATCTTCGACAGCTGCCCAGCCTTATGAGGCCCCTTATAAGTCTCACCACCCCCGATCCTTCGATCCACATTCTTGTGATTCAAGTTTAACTTATGAGGAGGGTTACGGTCATGCTTTTAATGTTCAGACTATCATTCCTCCCACCAGAATGCTTCCTACTGTGGTTTCGTTTGCTAATACCAATCTTGTGGCGGGGTCGTGCAGTCCTAGTGTTCCTATTGACTATTTCGAAGGGATATTGGTAGGACCAGTTAAGAAAATACAAGAAAAGCCTAGCAACGAGAGTATCGACAATCGCTCGACTCAAGCCATCTCACCATACCAATCTCGCGTATCTACACAAAGGAGTTTTACACAAAGTCAAATCTCGACGCTTACATCGAGGGTTACATCAAAAGGGTTCGTGCACAGGGAAGCACTACTGGTCTGAGCATGTCTCACCGCTATAAACCTTACCCTTCCAGCACGGATGCAACATCCGGTAAAGGAAAGAAGGCATTGTGTACAATTGACGGCATCCAAAAGGAACCAAGAAATGGTGGTCCTCTAAGGCAACGAGAACATTTTGATGATTTTGGGATACCCATGGGCTTAATTTTCAAGGCTTTAGTAAAGGAAGGCCTTCTGGAGCCTCTCAAGGACTACCATCCAAGGAGCTCAAATGCACCCCTCGACATGAGTAAGCATTGCACCTTCCATAGTCGTTATGGCCACACGATCGACGACTGCACAGCCTTGAAGAGAGCGGTTCAAGGGTTAATCGAAGCGGGCAAGCTTAAGCGCCCCAATGGACCAAAACCGGCAAAATCTGTTCAGAATGGTGACCAAGTCGATGACCAAAGCTCGAATCAAAGAGCACTAAGAGTTTATTCCCCCCGAAGGAGAAACCACATCCCGAGGATTTGGGTGTTTCCTTAAGCAAAGTTTTAAATAGCTTGCTAAAGCAGGGTCTCCTCGAACCCATAAGAAACTATCAGCCTAAGGACCCCAAAATCCCTTTGGACACTTCTAAGCACTGTTCTTTCGACCAGTATCACGGTCATACAACCGACAACTGCACAGCTTTGAGAAAGGCAATTTGGGGGTTAATTAAGAAGGGCAAACTCGAGCGCCTCAGTGATCTCAACACTGCCAATGATCATTTCCCAAACAACACGAGTGTAAACATGATTGAGTTTTATGACTCACGCTCTGTGAATTCAATAGACTTTGACATTTACTTTAGCAAGCTAGATGATTTAGTCGCAACAAATGTTAAGAATGGCTGGTTTGACTGCAACAAGCATGTGACCGTGGCAAAGCCGGATTTGGTGAAATGCTTTGAACTCCCGCCCTCCGATAAGTTCACAACTGAGGCCAAGGGGAAATGGGATGATAATAATCTGATGGCAGATAAGGCAACCGTCAGGGCCGGTAAGCAAGGAATTCCTGAAGTTACCAAAGGCGAGCATAATCTGTCATAGCTTCATGAGGAATTTGCTTCCAATGCTGAAGGGTAGAGGCGTGGTCCAACAACAAAGAGTAGCTAGACTAGGGGCTACCCGTCCTTAAATTAAATTAAAATATTAAAACAGTCTTTTAGTCAACCTTCGTAGGTTTTAGTACTTTCTTCGTTCAATCAAGTCCTCCTCGGACATTGTAGTTAATCTTAAATTTTCTATAAATGAGTCTTTTTCTTTTCTTGCTAGACTTGAGACATTATTTACACACCTACATTACATTTAATGAAATGGTTTTATTTTAAATGATCACTCGCTTTGCTCAACAAATAATCTCTTGAAATGATTAAGATTTTAATTAATTGGTGCGAGAAAGTCAACTAATGCCCTCCCTATACACTTTCCTTACCTCACAAAGGCCTCCATCAAACCATACACTTTCCAAAACATGTCCCCATCATCACCTTGACCAAGTCAATAACGGCGGCAGCGTCGAAGAACAGCAAAAGGTCACTCAGCATCGGAAGATTGACCCCATGTCGACAAAAACCCAGGGCTTGCCTTCGCCCTCATGTGCTTCAAAAAAAAAGAAGAGAAAATTCAAGCAAAAGCTTAAAAAAAATAATAATAATAATAAAAAAAAAAAAGCTCAAGCAGGAGCTTCAAAAAGAAAAAAAAATGAGGCCAAGGACCCAGCACCGCCGATCAGAGGCTTGACATATGAGCAAAATTAAAGCCCAAAGAATGGAAGTTGTCGACAACAAGGAAGCAGTTAAAGCAATGGCAAAAACATATCATAAGCCTTTAAGCTGCATTCAAAATCTTTCTCCCCCGATGAAAGACGACGATCAAGAAGCAATGGAATCGTTGAAATAGCTGTCAAAAATGACTTGTCAAGGAATCAGCTCAAGGTCCGTGCCTCGTCATCCAACCTCCATATCCGAGCCTTTTCACCAAAGGGACCACAAATATTCATGCCCTTTTCCAAAACTAAACACAGGTCAGCCCGAACTACGGTGACCTGAGCTCCTCACAATGAGGGGAACGTAGGCAACCAGAAATGGTCCGGCATACACATTCAAATCCCAGAAAATTCGGTCTCATCAATGGCCTCTCCTATACACAATCCCTCTTCACCATTCGCCAACTTCGACTCTTGGTGTCAGTTGACTTTCTCCTCTTAATTAATCTAAATGTTTGTTCATATCGAGATTAGGGGTTGAATAACCCAAAAATTAATAAAGGGTTTTAATCAATCTTGTGATCATTTTGAATAAAACATGTTTTCAGATGTCTCGACAAGTCTTCTTTTTCTACATTATAGGAAAAATAGAGCTAAACACTTATTTTCTGTCAGCAGGGGCTTCCATACACTTTTACAAACCTTTCTACACTTATGCTCTCTCAAAAGAGTCAAACCCAAAGCGAGTTCTTTTGTGCCTTCATCAAATGAGGTCATCAAATAATACAAATCAGGGATTCGTCCCCACTTTTTGAAAATATGCCCCTGCAGGTATACATTTCTAAATTGTCTTTCTTTTACATTTTCTTCCGATTTACTAATTGACTAAAGAAAATAATAAAGTAAATATAGAAGGATGTGTTACCCCTTTTGCTACATGACAATTCAATTTGCATTAGAGCTGCACTGGACTCTTTAGGTGGGACTTTCGTCAAGTCATTTCTTTAGAGTGGGGCTTCTATGGTCACGTCGGGCCCACGTTGGTTCTTCACTTTGCTACAAGATGGGTTGGGTCTTTGTTTAGACTCATTTCAGGATCAGTCTGCAATGCCTACAAGGTTGAAGCCTCACTAATTGTGTCAGATTCACAATCATGAGACTGAGGCTTTACCAAGTCACTTCTTCAAAATCAAGACTTCGCAAACACATCTCTTCAGACCAAGGCTTCGCCAAGCAAAGTGAGATTTGATCGCCATGTTGGTCATGGGCTTGTCAAGTGTAGTTCTTTGATGTCCAAGAATGAGGACGGAATTTTAACCAGAACCAGAGATTCATCATATTTCTATAGCTAATATTGGGATCCGAGTCCATAAATCTCCTTGTGCCAATCAGAATGAGGTTTCGATGTTCATTTTTGGAAGGTGTTAGGAATTTTGGTTTGACAATTGCCCTCAACCCCGATGGGACTTTCACGGTAGAAGAGGAAGAGGATCCCCATCCCTATCTTGGCCAGACAGACTACCGCTGAATGCCACCACCTTCCTCATATGGAACCTCCACCGGGCCACACTCATCTCAACCTGTGAATCAGCCATCCTTTCAGCCTCAGTCTGGTATACATTCACAGTTCGGTCCGGGACAGTCGTTTGGGGAAACAAATTGAATTCAGTCCGATTTGGGCCAGTATGGTATGCCTCAACGCAGTCGGGGTTAGCTCGGTATGTCGCAGCAGTTTGGTATGCCTCAGCAGTTCGGCACAGATCAGTTAGGGGCTTCTCAGTTACATCAGCTTGGTATGACTTCTCAGTTGGGTTTGGGACGACAGTCAACTATGGATCAGTTTGGAACTTCTCAGCCCCAGCAGTTTGAGATACCTCAACAGCAACACAGTTTAAGACAGCCAGTCCTTGGCACCGCACAAATCTCACAAAATCCCTTCATGACCGCCTCCATGGGACATCAAACCCCTAATCCCACTCTCAGTCTCCCTAACTACACCAGGATGCCACCACCAGCCTCCTATGATACCACCACCAGAGCCCCTGCTCCTCAATCCATGGGTCAGCCAGCTCCTCAGCTATAGCCCAGTGGCCCCGTACAGTCCGGCGGGACAAGCAAGTTTGTCGTCCCTCAGTGGGGACAAAGTCAGTATGAAATGTCCTCTCATGGTTGGGGACACCTCAGAATACCACAGCAAGTTGGGATCCCTCCGCAGTCTGGCACAGATCAGTTTGGGCCTTCACAACAACAGTTCAGGGCGCCGCATCAACAGTCTGGAATGCCGCCACCATAGTTTGGTTTAGGACAGCAGTCAGGTGTCCCTCCTCAGAATAGTACTGATCCGGCAGCTCCTAGCGCCTCACCAGCCTCCACAAACCCACTCCTCACTCAAGGCCCTATATGCCAGCAAGCCCCCATCCCCGTCTCATCAGAATCACCGGGACCAGAGTATCCTCCCGGCTATACTCCATCACCCCAGCCAGGCATGCAGTTCAACAACCAAGGGTCACGACCCGCATTTAAGTTTCCCTATGAGTCTCACCCCGGAGCTACCCGGCCACTTCTGGTCTGCCACCACCCTCCTTACCCATTGGGAATCAGCAACAGGCCGCTGGATTCTATCCTTATGCCCAGGCTCATACTTACACTCCCCAGGGTAATTTAGGCCAAGGGCAGGCTTACACCTATGCCCCAGGCCCTGCCATCCTTTCCACCAGTGTGCCGCCAATGGTAACCCCTCTCTCCAGCACGATCACCGACTTGAACACTCTGGTTCCACCACCGGACCCTCATCTGGCTTTGTTTCATGGAATAGCATAAGGAAATGAAAGCACAGGTCGTCGAGCTGACAAGAAAAAGAAGGCCGCCCTCCGGCCCACAAATCCCGATTCCATTATGCCTCTACCGCATAAGTTCGTGATGCCTAACCTGGAACTGTTTGATGGAACTGCCTATCCCAAGATCCACCTTGACGCCTACAAAGCCAAAGGATGCACAAACCAGCAGTTGGCTGACTACTTCAGTCTCTCCTTAAAAATAGGGGCTCTAAAGTGGTTTTTTCGGTTGAAACCCGAGTCCAGGGCCACTTGGGAATAGATCACCAATGCCTTCACCGAAAAGTACAAAGCCAACCTGGAATGGGAGACAAATCGGGTAGACTTGCAAACAACTATGCAACGCCCTGAGGAAAACATCGGTGATCTTTTACAAGCGTTGGAACCTCAAGTTAAGCGAAATGGCCAGCCCTCCTTCTAATGAAGAACAATTGGACATTTTTCAGTCATGCCTGGAAGCCTCATTTGAGAACGCCCCTCAGTAACTTCCCCTATCCAGATCTGCGTGCAATGGTCAGTTCTGGGGCTAAAGTGTGACAAACAGCAAGCCGCTACTCCTACTTATCGGTACCAAGCTTCTGCCTCTAATCCAGCTCCTGTCCTCCCAAAAGGCAAGGAAGCAATTAACTATGCGGGCCAGGATTGCAACAATGCCACTCCTTTCGTGCCAAGGAAAGGTGATGTGCCCAAGCCGCGGAGTCTTAAGCTTGAAGATTTTGGGATGCCTCTAAGCGAAGTCTTTCAGGGACTTGTGAAGGAAGGTCAGATCAGACCTTTGGACAACTATCAGCCCAGGGATCCCAATGTCCCTTTGGACACAAATAAGCAGTGTGCTTCCCACTAGTATCGTGGGCACGTTACTAATAATTGCATACTCCTGAAAAGGGCGATGTGAGAACTGATCGAAAAGGGGTAAGTTTGAGATACCCGAAGGGCCCAACAGAACCAGTAATCCCTAAAGAACAACCATAGGGCGAATATGATTGAAGCCATGAACAAGCCAAGTGCCACTATGGCTAACAGTTCCCATATGGAAAACACCCTTCAAAGGGAGGATTCTAGTTGCATAGTTGTTATCAGAGATGGGTTTCTCACTTCATGACATAATGCTGCAATGAATCTGGGGTCACATCAACTTCGCCTCGAGGTCTCTCACGTTGATCGATCGGCTTGGTACTTCATCAGTATGCCATTTTTACAGTCAAACCATTAATTGGACCTCTGTCGTAACGCTTTGTCGAACCTGGGGCTTCATCAAATCATTCAGAGAAAGCTTATGTGGCTTTCGTCATGTAATTTCCTCGGAATGGGGCTTTTTCAAGTCACACCTATCTTCAAAAGAAAGGTCTAGTCACCTCAATAATTATCTTGGAGTGTCAGCTTTAGAACTTGGTATATGGCAACTCCCTGCATCATCAGAGGTTGAAAACTGGGAATCTCCTCATATCAGCATTTCGCCAAGTCATTCTCCAAATTTATGTCAAATCACAACTAACCCAAGCGGAAGAGGGTTCATTCATATCAATGTACTTTTGACTCTTGAGCCTGTCAGCATCAGCTTCAAATGCCTGAGACTGAGAGGGAAATTTCAATCGAGACCCGGGGTTCAATTCCAACTTCATCCCAAGATCAAAATTGAGGTCCGCATGATACTGCTGACCTACAACAAGACCTCATCAACGACATGCAATTCAGTCCGCAACCAAAGGATATCACCCCACCTGCTTAAAACTCATCCACAACACATACAAACCCTCTCACCACCGTACGTCCCCACAAAAATCTCCCCAGGGCTCATGTAGCATGCACAAAACATGAATCAATAGAAACAACCCTAAGAGATTGCAAATCATTTTGGTTCTATGCATGCATCATAAGTGTCATATTTGCATTTGTCCCTCTACTAACAAATGTAGCGATTCAAGCACTAAAAACCAGTTTTCCATAACTACCCGAAGCCTCTCCGCAGCAAGGATGGTCTCCACCGAAGCGTAATTCCAATGACTTCAACAGAACTGCCCAAATGACCGGCAAGACCTTCGTCTCCACATCACCATGACTAGAAAACCTCTAACCCACGTTAGCTTGTGCCCAGGCGCCTCAAGACAACACCATTTTTGTTTCAAACACCTCAGATGAACACCAGCCTGATTCAGATACCTCAATCTTGCATCATCTTAGCCTCAGACACATCAAGTCAACATCATCTTGGCCCCAGACCTACATCAGCTTCGTCTCAAAATGCCTCAAGTCTGTGAAGATATCCCCCAATGTCTACAGTTCGGCAAAGATAGCCCCCACGTCTATAGCTTGGCAAAAGACAAGTTCCGACGTTTGCATCTTGGTAAAGAAGACCTCCAACGTCCATAAATGGATGAAGACAGCCTCCAGTGTCTACAGTTTGGTGAAAACGGCCGCCGAAGTCTTTACCATCACCTCTAGAACCATCGCCACCAGCAAAATGCTTCTCAACACATCACGCTGTTAAAATTGCCAACTCGACCAGAGTGCCTTTGAGTCCCTCTCTACCAAATTAACACCTTTCCTTTGGTTTCCCTCTTACCAAGTGTTAGATGCCTTTTTAATAAGGACCCTCTCATTTTAAACCTGGTTCTTGCATTCTTCGAACCCAAAGCCTTTCACAGCGAGAAGTCCCAATGTGAATACAAGCTCAACAACCTCTACAAGGTCGACGATCACCAGCAATATGCAAACTCAACCAAACTTCTCATTCAGGTCAAAATGCCTCCAGACTTGTCCCTATTAGGCTGATCACCCTTTGCACATCAGCACAACCCGAAGGAACTACTTTCGTTTTGTGAGATAGTTCTCCATGCCCGTTGTTGTTCTGTGAGATAATTCTCCATACCCACTTTTGTTTTGTGGGATAATCCTTCGTGTCTCCCTCGATACGCACGTGAGATCATCCACCATCCCTCAATCGATTTTATCACGATCGCCTATTTCGTCCAAAGCCCATGCCTTCGACGCAACCTTCAATGAAAATCGTCTCCTACACGGCAAGCCAACGATGAAGAACATCCCCAATAACCTAGCAAGTCTATGGTGTTGAAACATGACAAAGTACGTCCTCAGAAACCTAACAAGTCTACGGTATTAAAGCACGACATAGTGCGCCCTCAGCAAAGAAGACCATCCCCAGCAGTTTCCGAACTATGTCCAGGCTTGATTCCCATTCGGGATACGTAGGTAGCCTACCATAAGTCCAGCCACTTGACCAACACGGTCACCCTTTTCCCCGGTAGTTATTGTAAGCTCGAATCTTTCCCAGCGAGAACACCTTCAAATAGTCTCCCTCAGGTACAAAACCTCGATTTAGGTTCATACTCCTGAATCGAACCTCGACTTAGGATCATACTCCTGAATTAAGTCCCCATTTAGGTTCATACTTCTGAACTAAACCTCAACTTAGGTTCATCCCCGACGAAAGCTAACGGAATCCCGTTTCTTTCCTCGTTTCCATCTACGGCAGCAAACGTAAGTCCGATCCCTTCAAACGAAGTCCACCAAAAGACTATCCATCCCCGCAGAGTCCGTTCTCAACGTAAGGATACGAACCGTCGGAGGAGACCGTTTCAAAACAGTAAATCCTCATTAGGCTGATACCTCCGGATCATCCTTTCGATTCGATAAACCGCAATCACCCTTCGATTCGATAAACCGCAATCGCCTTCTGATTCGATAAACCGCAATCACCCTCCGATTCGATAAACCGCAATTGCCTTTCGATTCGATAAACCGCAATCACCCTTCGATTCGATAAACCGCAATCGCCTTCTGATTCGATAAACCACAATCGCCTTTTGATTCGATAAACCGCAATCACCCTCCGATTCGATAAATTGCAATCGCCTTTCGATTCGATAAACTGAAATCACCCTTCGATTCGATAAACCGCAATCGCCTTCCGATTCGAAAAACCGCAATCGCCTCCCGATTCGATAAACCGCAATCACCCTCCGAAAACGATAAGCCGCAATTGCCTCCCGATTCGATAAACCGCAATCACTCTTCAATTCGATAAACCGCAATCGCCTTCCAATTCGATAAACCGCAATTGCCTCCCGATTCGATAAATCGCAATCACCCTCCGAAAACGATAAACCGCAATCACCCTTCGATTCGATAAACCGCAATCGCCTTCCGATTCGATTAACCACAATCATCTTCTGATTCGACAAACCAAAATCATTACCAGGTCGACACCATAAAATTGTCACTCTAGGGTCGACGTCTGAAGATAGTCGAAAGACCCAAACTACGACTGGCTTGATTCCTCTTAAGGATACGTAGGTAGCCTACCATAGGTTCAGCCACCAGACCAAAATGGTCATTCCCTATCCCCAGCAGAGTTTCTTTAAGCAACCGACTGCAGAACTCGCTCGCCAGGTTGACACCATAAAATAGTCATTCTAGGGTTAACGTATGAAGATAGTCGAAAGACCCGAACTACGACCGGCTTGATTCCTCTTAAGGATACATAGGTAGCCTACCACAGGTTCAGCCATCCGACCAATATGGTCTTCCTCTTCTCCCCAGCAGATTGGGACCTCACTTTTATCGATGACCCCACTACCCCTGGAAGTACCATCGCCGAGGGGCTACTGTAAGTGTCCCAATCTGGACCACCAATATTCCTTCAGCCCAATTTAGCGTTTTTAACGTCAAATAAATATTTAAGGGCATTTTGGTCACTTTCCAAGGCAATTTAAGCAAGGAAGGACCTTAAGGGAACAACAAAATTGGATTGGATCTTGCTGGAAAGAGTAATTTCCAAGAAATTGACCAATTTGAATTAATTGCAAACAGCCAAAACTGCTTTTCTGCAAAGTCAGGCACGACATCATTCCAAACCGCGCGGACAGGAATGAGACTCAGTCTCATTCGCGCGGACAAGAAAGAACCCTAATTCAGCCTATAAATAAAACCCTTCTCTCTCAGTTTAAGGGATCCATCCAAACACCATTCCCCACTGTTACTATACCGAAATCCCACCTCAAAACAGCCTTAAACACTCCCATAACTCCAATTTAACACCAAATCCAACCTCAAATCCCCTCCAAAACCACTTCTAAGCCTTGAAATCCTTCAAACCCTAAACACTCATCCAAGAAACAGGGTAGCCCTTGGCAAACCCTCATCCTTTCTACTTAAATTTCCTTGATTCATACATTTACTCCATATTTAAATGATGTAACTTGTTTTATTCACTTGTTGCTTATCTCCCTTCCCTCTTTGTTATAGGATCCAAGAGGATCTCCTTGGAACTCATTTCCATGGATGATTCTCTACAAGGATCCACACTTTAAATTATGTATTTCCCTTGTCCCTTTACATTAACTAGTTCTTGTTTGTTACTTGATCTCTTGGCCTAAAATGTGCTCATCTTGGAGTTCATCTCCATAGATGATCACATTAAATGGTCCACATCTTTATTTTCATGCCTTTTTATATTATTAGTCTTTACTTGCCTACTTGCCCAAAATGTGGTCATCTTGGAATCAATTTCCATGGATGATCATTTTAAATGGTCTAAATTGTTTACTTCCTTGTAAATACCCCTTCCTAGTTGTAAGTACCCAAATCCGGATCGTCAAAATCCGTCAGAAAGTTAACCGAAATCCGTTAACTGGCCCGCTCCAGGTTAACCTGAACTCGTTAAACTCCCCATTGCCATGCCAACGAGACGTCCCGGGACTGCCCTGTGCATCCCGACGTCGAAGCGTACTTAACACGTGTCATCTCACGTAAAAGTATGGCTTTCCCTGAAAAATGCACTTTCCGACACTTTTCGGGGGCATTTCGAACATTTTTTGGACTGTTATTTTAAAAAACGGACAAAACCGGGACCGGGGAACGAACTCCCACGCATTTGGTGAGTCATGGGACACGTGGCAGCCATGCCACAGCCCACACATCACCTTTCAATCAGAAATCAAAGGGAAAAGACTAAAATACCCCTGGTATACAGTCAAAGTCCGGCCGGACTCCCTGTGCACATTTTCTGAAATTGCCAGCAAGCCCCTCAAAATTCCAAAATACCAAAAAACCCCTGGAAAACAGTCAAAGTCCGGCCGGACTCTTACTGCATTTTTCACCTATAAATAGGAGGGCTGTCAAAGCCATTAGATAACAACAAAATTACCCCAAAATTCACCACAGCCCACGGCCCTTACTAGTTTCACCCCTCCCGAGCTCCCGTTTTGCCACGATTCGCGTGAAACCTCCGTATTTTGATCAAATACGTCCCTCACCACTACGAAACACCATTTCAAACCTCTTTTCGTGTCCCGTACATACCTTCCGAGCCAAAGGAGTCGACCCTAGCCATAGGTATAACTCCCTCTCTCTAATCTCTCATCTCGTCTCGGTTTACGCGCCAGTCGCTATAACCGTTTCGAACACCGTTACTGAAATGTAGACGCCTCCGTCTAACGGGGTCCGATACGTTTTAGCCCCTCGATCCTCTTCTCTTTCCGTAAGAGAAGTAATCATGGGTTAAAACGGCGTTCCGACCCCGTTCCGTTTACTTTTTCTGTCATTTACCATTCCGGATCGATCGATCTGTTGATCGTCATTTACTTTCTGTCATTTACAATTCCGAGCCATTTTGGTTCGTTGATCGTCATTTACAACTCCGAGCAATTTGGCTCGTCGATCGTCATTTACGATTCCGGATCGTTTGATTCCGTTGATACTGCTTTAAATACTGTCATTTACAAAGTCCGACCCGTTTGGATCGTGATAGTATTTACCTTTCAAAGTCCGAGTCGCAACCCGATTCGTTGATTGCATGTCATTTAATACGTATTTTTCCCGTAAAAATCGTTAACAATGTAATGCCCGGTTCAAAACCGGAGTTCGTCCTTCGAACTCTCTTTCAAAACGCGTGAAATGACGTTTGGCCTCCGAACGCTCATCTTTCAAACTAAAAGCCCCTATTTGACATTCAAAATCATTTAATACGTTTTTTCCCGTAAAAATCGTTAACAATGAATCGCCCGGTTCAAAACCGGAGTTCGTCATTCGAACTCCTTTTCAAGAAGCTCAAAATCGACGTTTGCCACGCAAACGCTCATTTCAAACTCAAATCGACGTTTGCCACACAAACGCTCATTTTCGTCTCAAAACCGACGTTTGTCATTCAAACGATCGCTTTTTTCAAAAAGTCACCTAATCAACGTTTGACATTCAAAACCAAGATTAAGCTTGTCATTCAAGCCCCCATTTCAAAACACACACACACACACACAATTTCGAGAAAGATAGAAAGACTCGTCATGCGAGGCGTTTCGGGTGATCTCAATATACTCTTCCCGAAACATAACGTGACCTCCGAACCTAACAATCTCTGGTACTAAAAAGCTTTTTACTCATTTTTGCTACCAATAAAAATGACCCCCGTTTTCAAAGCCATTTCCTAAGTTTTTGCTAAAAATAAAAACGACACCATTTTCACAAAAGCCGTTTCTCAACGTTTGGGCTCAAAATACAAAACCGCGTGGCGACTCCTCATTTTTTTCCTTCCCATGAAGCGAGGTCTCAGACACCAACCCTCCGCGAAAGACAACCGCGTTTCGCGCCGCCCGCGCGAAATCCCGGGTAATTTCACTAGTCTAAGATGTTCACCTTGGAAACCTTTCCTTGGATGAATATCATCTAGACTTACATATTTAGGTCACATAAAGATGTAAGAGATACACTTGAGCATAGATCTCAAGGATGGCCCTCCTTATGGCCACCTTAGAGATCTTACTCTAAAATTGATACATCTTGACCTAGTCCTCTTGTTAATTTACTTTCATATCATCCCTCATGTCCCTTTTTACATTACTAGTTTTTACTTGTTCATTTGGCCTAAGTAATGGTCATCTTGGAATCAATTTCCATAGATGACCATCTCAAATGGTCCATAGTCTTTACTTCCTTGCAAATGTCCCCCCATAGTCTAAGATGTTCACCTTGGAACCATTTCCATGGATGAACATCCTTAAGACTCACAAATTAGGTCACACAAGATGTATAAGATACACTTGAGTATAGATCTCAAGGATGGTCATCTTAATGACCACCTTAGAAGATCTTCCTCTAAAAGTTGATACATCTTGACCTACTTCTTGTTTTATCAAATTTACTTTCATGTTAAACCCACATCTCAAGCAAATGAAGTGCTTTTAATTCCTAATGTACCCTCATGATGGCTTGATATAGTAGATCACCACGAATCATGTTTAGTAATCACTAATCAAAGCCTAAGGAAAGTGGGGACAAGCATGGATGCAAAATTCAAAAAATTCTTTTTATTTGGCATTTTATGTTGCAACTCCAGTTCTGATTCTGTAAATCCAGTTGACTTTCTGGAAATTACAGAATCAGACCGGAAAGCTGCCAAAAAGGAACCTTACTGTCCTATTCGCGCGGACAGGATTGATCCTCGTTCTGATCCGCGCGGACATGAATGTCACAGACAGATATTTTTATTTCCAGTCCTTTTTCACTCACAGAAGCACACTGTTTTGATTAATTCCAGTCCAGTCCAGTCAAACTATTTATTTCCAGAAAATCCCTTTTACAAAACACACACACACACACATATACAAATGGTTTCAAGTTTGGAAGACTCGTCTACGAGGCATTCCGGGTGAACGTGCTAATCGTTCTTCCCGGAGTGTAACGTGACCTCCGAACTCACTTCTCTCATTTTGGGCATTTTTCAAAGTTTTGTCCCCTTAAACTAAAAACGGCGTGGCGACTCCGTTGATTTTCAAAAAAAAATCGGGTACATCACACTAGGCGAATCTTGGTTATTCGATTATAAGTCCGCTCCATGTTGTCAACAATTCTTTGAATCACTTCCGGGATTATCGTTGACCTTCTCGTTAGTTAACTTCCAATGCTCTTCTAGTTATCTTTCCTTGGAAACCATCATTTTTCTCGTTAAGTCTCTAACGATAATGTCCTTCGATTGTCCATTATCATTGGCTCATATTTGTCATAAAAACAAGAAAACGTTAATATCTTCTGGCGATTGTTGGGAAAATTGTCTATTTGACAATAAATAAGGCTTTCTTGAATTTAACGAAATGACAAATAAATAATGAACCATAAAGTAATTAATGGGGCAGGAAATAAACATAAACTAGAATGCAGAAATTAAAGCAAACCGAGTAATTAAAGAAGTCGAGTCTTGTGTTGGACACAATCTCCGCAAGAAGATATTGCCCCGCACTGGTGCTTACGGATTAGCGGTAATCTTCTCTCAAGATGAAACGATTTTACAGTCATTAATAGGAGCACTCCAAATTAATGACTTCGGCGAACAAAATTCGTGTTTGACACTTCCAGACTTTGAAGAAGACTTATGCAACGAGATGCTTTATCTTCTAACAGATGATGTTAAGAATTCCGTTGAATTCTGTGACTGAATTCTAAATTCAGTTAGATATCTAACCGAGTTCGTTAACTCAGTTAAATATGTGATTCTCTACTTCTAGTGAGAAGAGAGAGTGAATTTATGAAAGAGAGAAGTGAGTTAATGAATGAGTGATTTCATTTGACAAACCAGGGGGTCTATTTATAGTGTATGAAGAGTCAAGGTGTCTATTGGTAATAACCACAAATGGTGTCTGGTGGAATCTGGACACCCTTGGATCGGATCTGAATAGAGGGAGGAGATCTGTTGGGTCGGCCCAACAGCCTTGACCCGCCTATTTGAAAAGGCATGGGTCACTCCCCACCTTTTCATGAACCATCACAACCTAATTGCCTCCAATCCGGATCTGCTTCCAAGATCTGGGCCGAGGCCCAACTACAACCATCCTTAACCCATGGGCCGAACCAACCACAAGCCCAAAGCCAGTCCAACTCGGCCTAGACCCAAGCGGTCCTAGCCAGAACCGAACCACCTAAGCCGAACTCGCCTTGGACCGAATCGAACCATGAACCGAGCCAACTTTTGTCACAAGTTTAAGGCTCCTTAACTCCTAGCGACGATGCGGTCGTGCGAAGTGCAAAGTGTGCCCTAAATCGCCCATTCCGCCCTTCGCGCGCTTCGCGGGTTGTGGGTCCATTTTGAGCTAGTACAAAATCTAGCACAATTGGGCTACTCCTTGCATGGTTGGCCCAATGGTCCACCTAGGTTGACCCAAGGAGATCAACTTGATGACTCCTTCCTTGGATGCTTCCACTTATAAACTATCACCACTTTACATCTTTAAGCAATGTGGGATAACAATTCCATATCTCATAAACTCTTCATATACCCATTTCTTTTTGCATACTTTGAACATTAATTTCTCATTCACCACTAATTGGTTTTGGGAAAATAAATACTCCCTCCGTCCCAATCTAAATGTCTCAACTTTCCTTTTTGGGCGTCCCATTTAAAATGTCTCAACCCAAAAAAGGAAAGTTTTTATTACTATTTCACCCACTCATTCTCTCTCCTACTTTATTTTAACACTCACAACATTCTCTCTTCTAACTATTCCTCCCACTCATTCTCTCTCCTATTTAATTTTTCATACTCACAACATTTAAACTTTTTCTCTTTCCTAGATCACTTTCCTTAATTCCCGTGTCGAACCCATTTTGGGACATTTAGATTGGGACGAAGGGAGTATATCAAATTAATCTACTCCAAATGTAGATTAATAATATGCAATCAATTTCCATTTTCTTAAAATGGAACCTAATGGAATTCTTGGTCAAAAGTCTGTCAAACCTTACTTTTACAAAACCAAATTCCAACAGCCACTACCTTGTGATGTTTGTCCTTCCTTGGATTCGTTTTGCAAGTGCGTAGTTGCACTTTGGTCACTATACTTTTCTCTTTTGCACTTTGGTCCTTAAACTTTCCAGACTTTCACTTTGACCCCTAAACTTTATTTAACCAATTTTTCTCCTATTTTCCATAATTCCAGTTTGGTCCCTAAATTTCCAAAATAAGCTCAAATCCTCCATTTTCTCAGTAATTGCACTTCAACCCCTGTACTTTCAAAACACTATAAAATATATTAAATTCCCAAGGTTTCGAGCATCAAATAAGCTAGGAACATATCTTTTGGATGGGTAAAACCACATCCATCAGCATCCTTCTCAATATCAAACTTCAAGTCATCATCTTTTGTTTCTCCCCCTGCATTTGCTCCTTCTGCACTTAACTCTTCTCCCTTTTTTTAGAGGAACCAGAAAGAGTAGACTGTAAATCAGCAATCGACTTCTCCAAACCAGCTATCAGAATTTTTCTGCCTTCGATCTCAGCTTTGTGGGAAGTGATTTGTGCTTGAAAGATGGCAATCTGGGCCAAAATGGCACTTTTGTCTGAGGAGACAGCTTCTGTGTGCATAGTTGTGTGCAATGTTGTTTACACAACTGGTTGAGCAGATTGTTGCACAGAAGCGAATGTAGAAGCCAACCTCGCAAATTTGGCAATGTCATAAAACCTGGAGCTATTATCCATGGTCTTTGGAACCTTAAACTGTTCAGAAATGATGGACAAGGTCTCACCAGGAATATCCTCAATCCCTTTGTCCTTAAGCATTGCATAGATCAAGCTAGGGTGAGAGTAGGGATATATGGTGTTGATGTTTTCATCAAAGCTCATGATTGTATCAAAAATAACCTTTCCTAGGCTGAACTTGTTTTCCCTAATCCTAAATAGAAGCAAAATTTGGTCTTTGGTGACCGAAGAGGAGTTCAAAGTGGGCAACTTGTTGGTCCGCAAAATATGGTGTAGAAAAACAAACAATTTTGATAACTGGGTTGTCCTAAACCCAACAACCCATTTCGATATCTTTTCCCCCGTAACAATTTTCACAGCTTCATCAATATCAGAGGGTAAGGAATCAAGGGGAAAATCATGGGTGCCAAGAAACTCATTAATCCCCGAGGGACTAAAATCTACCACCTGATCCCTAACAAACACCTTCCCAAGATTTGGGGATCTTTCAAGCCCTATGTCACGGCTCAGATTTGCAAAAAATTCCAGCACTAAAGACCTAGAGTAAGGAATGGGGAAATCTAAGGTTTTATCCAGAAATCTCTTAGTGAAAAAATTCATCAACCCAAGCTTATCAAACACTCCAACATTTCTTTTCTTTTCAACAACAAAAGCTCTATGAAAATTTGTAGAAAACCCTGATTCAGCTTCAAGAGAAATAAAGAGGGAGTTTTGCTTCAAGTTGAGAGTGTAGGGAGAAGAGGGAACACAAATGGAAGACTTACGTGTTCTGTTGGAGGATTTAGAGACTGCACTACCACTTGCCTGAGATGTTGTATGCCCAGTTGTGTGAACAACTATGAGTAAAGTTGGTTACACAGAAGATGAATGTCTGGGTTTCTTTTTTCTAAGAACTTCTGAGTCGCTCAGTGTATCTTAAGTGCCTAGGGAGGCCGTTTTATCACTGAAATCATCAAATTGGGATGATAATCCTTCCTCGGTCATTATCAGAGCAGCTTGCTTCCTCGTTGAGCTTCTAGTTTGTCTCTGAAGGCTTCTCTCCCCCTGAATTTTGGCCTAAGTTGTCACCTGAACCCTAGCCGGAGTTGTCACCTGAACCATAATCGGAGCGGTTGCCTTTTTTATCAAAGTTTTGGCCTTGATCAAGGTCACAATTGGCTGGTCATCCTCGTTAAACCTTTCAGTTGGTGATTGCTTCTTTAATGGTGCTTCGTCTTCTTTGGAGGAGTCATGCAAGACCAGCTTTCGCCTTACACCAGCGGGTTTGCTTGATTTGGGGTTAGAGGCCTTAGGATTCTTCTTCAGTTCAGCAGCAGCTTTAGAACATTGGAAAATAGCCGACTTACCATAATTGATTAGCCTATGTGATCATCGTGTTCCTGGCAGTGGAGGTTGACGAGCAGCAAGCACAGCATCAAGGACAGTTTGATTGTCCACATCAATGGCCATATTCTGCTGACCGAGCACGTTCACTTCCATTGGAGGGACATATTGTGGCTTGTTGATTAGATTCGCCACTATGGCATTGCAGTCAGAGGTTGCCGGGGCTATGGAAGATGAAGGAGAAGCCATTGGGGAATTTCTGCACAGTTAGAACCTACCAGAGAAAGAGAGAGAGAATGGAGGATTTGAGATTATGAAAGTTATGAGGAGAGATGTGAGGAGACTTGTGACAAGACTTGATTGAACATCTTATAAAATAATATTGATGAGGAGTAATGATCACTTTACCTTGGAACTCGGAATAGGAGAAGGAGAAGGAACTGTGTGATGGTTTGTTGTATTACCCTTTGACATTCCATTATCATAACGGTTTAGGGATTGAAAATTTAAATAATTACCATATCTTGTGACAATATTTGCTTTCCTTAACTGAAATGGAAGTTTGTCCTTTATTGATCAACATCCCACCGTAGTCTCCTTTGACTGCTAGAGTACTCAAACACCTCATCACAAAATTATCATTGAACACATCAGAAGCATTAGGTCAAGAAACATTAGAAACAACAAAAAATTGATCATATTTTTACCAAGATTTTCGAATGACCTTATTTTTACATTATGCCTATTATAGGAAACAATGCACACACAGTGAAGATTAAATCTCAATAAATTGCAACATAGTACGACCAGATCACATATAGAAAAAAATTGACCTTCAAGAAGTCAATGAGATAACCCTCAATCATTTAGTCTCTAGAATGTCTCCGTATTTGACATTGAATCAGTCACTGAGAAGGAGCTTTTCACTCTCACACCATAGTGCTTGCCCAAATTTTTATCCCAAGTGATGCAACAATGGCATTGAGCACATGAGTGGAAGCTTCAAAATAAATGGAGGCATCTTGCTTTTCTCAGTGACCTTAGATTAGACACCCACTCCATGATAATTATCACAAGGAAGTTTTAACAAGGGAATTTTATCCCAAGTTAGGAGAGATCTCACATTCAAGAGTCAAAATAGTGTCAAAAATGAGAAATGGACAAGTGATCGCAAGAGATAATCGTGCAATGCAGGAACAATATTTTTTCCAGTGTTTTCTGTAATATAAAATTATACAAAGATGCAGACAATTGTCTGCACAGTTGTGCAGTCATCTGTGATCACACAAACCGAGAGACTTCTTAAGCGAAGAAAATCTCTCATAATCCAAAGCCTTGGTAAAGATATCAACAAGTTGATCTGTTATTCCAATATGTTCAAGAGTAATGATTCTTTGTTCAACAAGATCTCTTATAAAGTGGAGCCTAATATCTATGTGTTTTGTACGGGAGTGTTGCACATGAATTTTTATAATTATCTTTGGAACTCATGTTATCACAAAATACGGTTAGGGTTTCACTTTTCAATCCATAATCCTTTATCATTTGGTTCATCCACAACAGTTGGGTACAACAGCTACCTACTGCCACATATTCAGATTCAGTAGTAGATAAAGAAAAACAGTTTTTTTTCTTACTAAACCAAGAAACTAGATTATTCCCTAAATAGAAATACCCACCAGTGGAGTTCTTTCTATCATCCATATTCCCAGCCCAGTCTAAATCACTAAATCCTACCAAGTTTGTGTTGGTTTCTCTAGTATAGCTTAACCCCAAATGAGTGGTACCCTCAACATATCTTATAATATGTTTCACAACTTTTAAGTGGGATACTTTGGGGTCAGCTTGATACCTAGCACAAAGGCACACACTGAACATTATGTCAGGTCTGCTAGCCGTTAGATACAACAAGCTCCCTATCATACTCCTATAGAGGGTGTGATCAATACTTTCACCTCCCTCATCTTTACAAAGATTTTAGGATGATCCCATAGGAGTTTTTAGATGTGATGCATTATCAAGCCCAAATTTCTTTACCAAATTCTTTGCATACTTGGATTGTGAAACTGGCATTCCTTCTTTGGTTTGAATAATTTGTAGACCTAGAAACAGTTCCCCAACCATACTAATTTCAAATGTGGATGTCATACTTTTAACAAACATTTCAAGTAAGTCAATAGAAGTAGACCCAAAAACTATGTCATCCACATAAATTTGTGCAACAAGTATGCCCTTTTTATTTTTCAAATCAAACAAAGTCTTATCAACCTCTCCTCTTTTAAAACCAAGTTGAATTAGGTGCTCTGTTAGTCTACCATACAAATCTTGTGGGGCTTGTTTAAGATCATAGAGTGCCTTTTTCAATTTATAAACATGATTTGGCTTAGAGGGATCCTCAAATCCTTTCGGTTGTTCAGCAAAAGCTTCCTTATTTAAAACACCATTTAGGAACACACTCTTTACATCCATCTGATGTAGAGTGATTTTTAAGTAGCATGCAATAGCTAATGACAATCTGATTGACTCAATGCGGGCTACGGAGGCAAACGTTTCATCAAAATCCACCCCTTCCATTTGAGTGTAGCCCTGAGCCACCAAACGTGCTTTGTTCCTTGTTATATTGCTTTATTCATCAGATTTATTCTTAAAAATCAATTTGGTCCCAATCACATTGACGTGAGAAGGCCTTGGAACTAAGAACCAAATGTCATTTTTCTCGAACTGGATTAATTCCTCTTGCATAGCATTAATCCAATTCTCATCTTTCAAGGCTTCCATGATAATTTTTGGCTCATAATTAGCAACAAAACAACAGGAGATTACCTGATGGTACACACATTGTACACATAACAAACCTGCTAGGTCGCAGTAGTTGACCTTTTTTTCCTCTTGTTTTCATGCCTTCATCTACTTCCCTTATGACCTGAGAAGTGGGATGGTTTCCTTGTATTCTGGAAGGAATGTCCCTTTCTCTGCTTACGTCTTTTTCATCAGTTTCAGAATTTGAACCTTGGTCATCACTTGTTTGACCACTTGTGTTGTCAGTTGTATGAACAACTAGTTGAACAACTATCTGCACAGCTGGCTGCTCTGCAGTTTCATTCACCTTTTCTGGTTCAGATTCGTCATTAATTGGTTATGTTTCCCAAGTGCACCCTATAACATCATCCTCAACCATTTAGACATTAAGATCAGTAGCATCATCAAAAATAACATTTATGGACTCCATGACAGTTTTAGTTTTGAGATTATAGACTCTATATGCCCTACTGTTCGTTGAGTAACCAATGAATAGGCTTTGTCACATTTAGAATCAAATTTAGAAAGATACTCACGGTCATTCAATTCAAGATGTAGTAAATACACCAAAAAACCTGAAAGTATTTGACTGTGGGTTTCTTTCCAAGTAAGATCTCATAGGAAGTCATGGTACTTCCAATTCTTAGAAAGACACGATTCCCCACATGACAAGCTATTTTCACAGCTTCTGCCCAAAATTTCTTGGATAGATTTTTAGAGATTAGCATTACTCTAGCCATTTCTTGTAATGTGCAATTTTTTCTTTCCGCTACCCCATTTTGTTGAGGTTTTGGGGGCTGAGAACTCGTGAATAATCCCCTTTAAATCGTAAAATGATGAGAAAGTGGCATTTTAAAACTCAGTACCATGATTAGATCTTACTCTAATGGCTTCTGAACCATACAAATTTTTGACCCTTTTGTACAAAATTTTGAATTCATCAATGGTGTTGTACTTTTCCCTTAAAAAAATCACCCATGTATATCTAGAAAAATCATCCACACACATAAAATAGTATTTTTTTTCAAGACATGCTTTCCACTTTTATTGGACCATTAGGTCAGTGTGGATCAGTTCAAGGCACCTTGAGGTTCCACAATTTTGAACCTTCTTATGACTTGATTTTGTTTGTTTCCCTTTTTGACACGACCCACACACACTTAATTTCTTCAAGCCCAGTTTAGGCAAATCCTTTGCTGCCCCAAATTTAATTAGCTCACTGATTTTCCTTTCACTGGCATGACCAAGCTTTTGGTGCTAAATAGCAGTCTCATCCATTTTAGTAGAGAGACAAGCCAAGTTACTGCCAACCTTGTAGCAGTTATCAGAGGATCGAACACCAATTAAAACACACTCATTTTTGCTATCAAAAACTTCACATCTGGACTTGTCAAATTTAACAAATAAGTCATCATCACATAGTTGACTTATGCTTATCAAATTTGCCTTTAGTCCTTCAACACGTAGGCTACCTGACAGTTCATGATTTCCTTTCTTACCCAGATAGTTTTTCTTCCAGCTTTGTGTTGTGTTCTCAGTTGTGTTTTGGTTGTGCACACAACTGTCTGACCAAGTGTCTATACACATTTCCAAAACCCAGTTCATGTTTTAGTTTGTAATAGTATGGTCGAATATGACCTGGAGCAAAGCAATGATGACATACATACCTCCTCTTCCTGTATTGTCTGCTTACAGCATTATATTCAGGCTTATTAGATGGGGCAGTTTTAGCCTTTTGAACTTTCGAAGTACTTTCTCCTTCTTTCACAAAGACGGTATCTCCATAGCCAATTCCCACTTTCCCTTGGCTTTCCATTTTTAAAACCTCTTCTAACTTAGCTTTACCAGTGTTCAGCTTTGTTAGAGTTTCTGTTTCTTTATCAAGATTTATTTTATATTTTTCACATTCCATATCTTTCTTAGTGAGTAAAACCTCTAACTTGGCTATGGAGTCCTTCTGAGAATCACTTTCTTTTGACAAACTTTCAACCTCATATTTTAGTTTAAGATTTTCTGCAGTTAGTTTCTCATTTACCTGTTTAAATACCTTGAGTTGCTCCATGCACTTGGCCCATTCAGCGTGGAGTTCAACATATGTATTTTGCAAGTCCTCATAAGTAGCACACTCTTCTTCTTCTGGATCATTATTAGTTTCACCAGCAGTTAAAGAATTCAAGCAGGTATACACACTGTTCTTAGTTGTGTAGTCAATTGTGTGGTAAGTTGTGCAATCAGAGTATTGCACATCTTCCACATCTGAATGTGATATATGTAAGCTTTACGAGAACCGATGTTTAACCGTGAATGACTTGCCCATCTTTAAATTTCTTTCTTTCCCATTTTTAGTATTTATACATTTTTACTTGCTATATTATCCTTTTAGTTTTTTGCTGATTAATTCTTCTCGTCTTTTCAGATCTGACCGCCGAGGAGGAAAAGAAGATGTCAGAAGAAATACTTGACCCCCAAGCCATCATAAAATTATGGAGGAGGACTTCAAGTTCCTTGGCAAAGAATAATAGGCACTCCAACGCCATTGAGAGGAAGGTCATTTTGGACTCTATGGAAGCTGGGGCTTTGCCCCTCAAGCCGGTGGGAGGCACTGAAGTCTCCACCGAGGAAGCTGAAGACGGGCAGGAGGCCCATGCCGGGGAGGGACAAAGCTCCCATGAAACTATTATTCCCTAGGCCGAAGAGGCTCTCAAGCAGACCGGACTGATAGAGGCTGAGGAAAAAAATACTAGGAGAAGGACTCCAGCCCATAAACGGCCAAGGACTGAGGCCGAGGTGGGGGGCTCCTCCAAGAGGCCAAGTGCTAAGCCTTCTTCTTCAGTACTTACTGCTCGGCATATAAAGACTTATACCGAGGCCGAACAGTTTGTAAATGATGCTCGTCAAGTCCCTATTCTTAAGGGCATGGACCTTGCTGCTCGTAAGGATCCCCAATTGAGGGTGGGCCGAGTAGTTCTCCATCGGTTCTTGGATGATGATCTTATGGACCATTTTATTGAGTACAAACCGATGATGGAACATTTGGTCAATAGAAAGGGCCTTTTTTTGAGCGAGGTAAACCTTCTCGTCATCCTCCCTTTCTTCATCGGTATTTCTATACTTAGATTATTTTTGATAATTTTACTTTTTCTTTGTGCAGCTTGCCACTGTCACGACCTATGAGGCCATAAAGTTTAAGGCAGCCGAGGTACATGAACAGAAGCTTGAAAGACAAGCTGAGAAGGACAAGGACGACCTGAAGAAGGCCGTAGAGCTCCTGAAAAATGGCTGAGATGATGCATATCCTTTCAAGGCAGCTAAGGCCAAGGCCGAGGAGGAGGAAACGGTTGTCAAAGTGGCATTAACCCATATCAAGGAGACAACCTATCTTAGGGAGGCAAAACTAGAGAGCCAAAGGGTTGAAGCCTAAAAAGTGGCCGAGGAGACAGCAGCTCGGCTCAAAGAGTTGGATGCCAGCATTCCCTCCAGGGAGGCTGCGACCGTAGCTCGTTATAAGGCCAGCTTGGCCTTTAGACAAGCTGTAGCTGAGAAGATGGCTACCATGTACTCCGACGAGCACTTGAACTTGGCAGAAGGGTCATGGTAAATCTGTGTCTCAACCTCGATCTGAAGGTGCTTGCTCGGCTCATATGCATAGACTCCTACGATGCGGCTACTCGGTCTATGCATTCTCTGGTCCTCTTCTCTAGCACTACCTTGAAGGTCATAGCCTCCTAGGATGCTAGCGCCAACCTTCCAACTTGGTTTCCCCTCCCCTTGATCCATAAAATATTCATACTCTTATTGCGAAGATTAAGGATGAGGGCTTGAGCTCTAGAGATGAGGAGGAAGAAGATGTCGAGGTGGCACATGCCGAGAACGCTCAAGGTCATGCCGAGGATGCTCAAGCCGGGCAAGTCATTATTCCCCCGTTGCTGCTGAACAAGATGACCTTTTTAGGGGGGGGTAGATCAGTCTTAGGGCTATTTTGTTATAATATTGTTGATGTAGTTTTTGAACAATTCCTCCATGTATTTTGAATTCTGATCAATATATTTTCTTTCTTCAATTCCTTGTCATCTTTGCTATTTAAGCATTTGCTTTAACTACCTTTGACTTGAATGATTGTATATTTGAATGTATGTTGAATGATTTAAGTGTTTTACACTTTTACCGAAGTACCCAACTTTCTTGAGAAGTCGAGGAAGGCTTCCTCGTCATTTGTATTTAGCTCTTAAACCGAGGAAGCTCGTTCGGTCTAATTACTTTGATAACTTGCAATGTTTTTACCTCTCTATGCCGAGGAATTTGGCCATAGGTTTTTGGTATTTTTTAAAATATTTTTCCTCTTTATGCCGAGGAGGGTCATTCGGCAATATGTCTTAGGTATTTTTGATGTTTTACCTCTCTATGCTGAGGAAGGTCGTTCGGTTATAGGTCTTAGGTATTTTTTAAATGTTTTACCCCTCTATTCTGGGGAGGGTCATTCGGCCATAGGTCTTAGGTATGTTTGATGTTTTACCTCTTTATGCCGAGGAAGGTTGTTCGGCCATAGGTATTAGGCAATTTGGTAGGAATTTTATCCTATTGATGCCGAGGAGGAGCTACTCGTCATTTTTCTTTGCTAGTCATTAGTCGAAAACTGAATCTTTATTAACTTAAACTAATTATATCAAATTGCATTCCTATTTTACTTGAAAATAAGGGAAAATACTAACAAGTATTAATCTATTACATAAAACAGACTATCAACTAGTGATAATACTTCCGTAGATGATCAGAATGCCACGCATGTTTCAGCTCTTGTCCATCTGTAGTCTTCATTATGTAGGTCACTTCTCTAATAACTTGAGTGATGATGTAGTGGCCTTCCCAGTTTGGGGAGAGCTTGTTTTGTTCTGCCTTTTTGCCAGTTGCTTCAATTTTTTTAAGTACCCAATCTATGACTTGGAATACTCTCTTGTTGACCCTGATAGGGTTTGGTCCTCTGATTGTAATTTACCATCCTCATCTGAGCAGATAGTCTTCTTTCATCTACTAGGTTTAGGTCTAGGAAATTGTTAACCTTGTTGACTTGCTCATCATAGTTAGAGTTTCTCGTTGTAAGGATATCCATCTCAGCTGGTACCGTGGCATCAGAACCGAAGGTTAGTTAGAATGAGGTTTCCCCGGTTGGCCCCCGGGTGGTTATGTGAACTGCCCACAAGGCTAAAGGAAGTTCGTACAACCATCTACCATCACTCCCTTCAAGGTTCTTGGTTAGGGTTGTAAGCACCAAATTGTTGGCTGCTTTCGCTTGTCTGTTGCATTGAGGTCTGCTCACTGATGACTTGATATGTCTGACTCCAAGTCCGTTCAGCTCTATTGTAAATGCCTTTGAAAACTGAAGACCATGATCTGATATAATAGTGTTTGGAACCCCAAAGCGACACCAAATGAAGTTGTGGACAAAGTTGTTTGCATTCTCCTCTATTATCTTGGCTAAGGCCTTTGCCTCTATCCACTTGGAGAAGTAGTCGACTGCCACGATCACATACTTTCAATTACTTCGGGCAGGGGAAGGGTCTGATGATGTCAATTCCCCACATGTCAAAGGGCTATATAGGTATTATGAGAGTCTGTTCCACTGCTGCAAGTCTGGGAATTGAATGTCAGTGTATCTCTGGCACTTGTCACACTTTTTTAAGTAAGCTTGTGCATCATCTCTCAGGTTTGGCCAGTAGTAACCTAGCTTGATGATTTTGTCAGCTAAGGTTCTGGCCCCCGGGTGACCACCACAAATGCCTTTGTGTACTTCTGTCAAGAGATTTTTTATTTCCTTGGGATAGATGTACCTTAGCAGGGGCTTTGTAAATGATCGTCTGTAGAGAATTCCGTTCATCACTGTGAACCTTACTGACTTCTTCTTGATAAGTCTAGCACGTGTTTCATACTCTGGGAGTTGGTTCTTTTCAATGATGTACATGTAGTCATCTATCCAACACTTCTCCTCTCCATCTAGAAGCATTACTCATAGTCTTTCGTAGGCAGGTTCTTCGGCAAAAACTATGAGTGGGTTAGAGTCATGCTCTGCCACGTTAATAGTTGCTAGTTTAGATAAAACATCTGACACTTGATTATCCTCCCTTCCTATCTGACTTATGTCAAAAAATTCCAGCTTTTTCGTCATGTCTAGGACGAGGTCTTTATACTTTATAAGTATGGGATGTTGAGTGTTATACTCCCCCTTTATCTGCTTGACTACGAGCTGGGAGTCACAAAAGGTGGCAATTTTGGTTGCTCCATAGAATGAAGCCAACTATATGCCAACTATCAGAGCCTCACACTCTGCTTGATTGTTTGAAGCAGAGAACTTGAATATGATTATGTCTTGGATGGTATGCTCCCCATCGGGACTTGCTAGTAAAACTCTAGTTCTGCTTCTTTCCTTGGTGGCTGACTCATCCGTGTATATGACCCAGCAGTTGGGTGGGAGCTCGATGGTCGGTTCTTCGCCTGTAGGTTTTTTGCGCTTACGGGAGGTGCATTCGTGCTCACCTATGAACGCAGTTTTAAGCATAAAATCGAAAAGAGGTTGAGCTAGGAGTGTCTTCCTAGGTTGGTAACTGATATCAAACTTAGTGAGCTTGATAGACCAATTAAGGAGACGTCCTGAGCAGTCCAACTTATGCAAGATTTTCTTCAAGGGTGCATTTGTATACACAGTTATGGGATGTGCATAAAAGTACACTCGTAGCTTTCTTGCCACTGTTGCTAGGTGTAAGTACCCAAATTCGGATCGTTATAATCCGTTAACACACACTTTCCAAGTTAACGAGACTTTCCAAGATTGCACAGAGCATTCAAAAAATCAAAGTGTATTAAACACACGTGAAAATATCACTTTTCCAAAAATACGCAATTTTCGGGACTTTTCGGGACTGTTTCAACATTTATTCGGACAGTTATTTAGAAAACAATCAAAACCCGGCCCGACGGAACAAAATGGCTTTGCTTAGTGACTAGGTTGGACACATGGCACACATGCACGAGCCCTCAAGTCAAATCAATCAAATCCAAGACTGGAAAAGACCAAAATACCCTCAAACTGAAGGACTGGCTTGCCGGCCTGTTTTGGAGGATCGCCCATCAGTCTCATCATATTTTCAAATACCCAAAAAACCCTTCAAATTGAAGAACTGGTCGGCCAGCCTGTTTTGCACCATGAAATTGGCTATAAATAGCAGCCTCCTCCCTCATTTTGATGATCATGATTTCTTACCCCAAGCCCCCATTCGACATCTCAGCCTTTTTCATTCCCCATTAGGCTATCGAAATGCCGCCAAAATTGACGGAAAATCGAGAGCGAACGAGAGTTAACTAGGGGAGGTTCTGCCTATGTGAGGGCAGAATTTCTCTAATCTTTAAACACTTTCCAAACACGTACCCTAAGAAGATAGAGCCATTGGTAACACTCTCACTCTCAATCTTTCGTTCATCTCTTTTTACGCGTCATACGCTATTTCTGATCCGATCAAAATCTTCAAAATGTAGACAAAATGCTGTCTACGGGTCTCGAAGTGATCCTCTCTCTATCACTTTTATCCTTCGATAAAAGTGATTTAGGGTTAAAACAGAGATCTTGATCCATTTTTATCTATTATGTCATTTACCGTCCGAACCGTTTGGTTCGTCGATCGTCATTTTCATTGTCCGAACCGTTTGGTTCGTTGATCGTTATTTACCGTCCGAATCGTTTGATCCGTTGATATTGTCAATTACATAACGCTCTTTACCATCCGAACCGTTTGGTTCGTTGATCGCATCTTTTATCATTCGAACCGTTTGGTTCGTTGATACCGTCAATTCAATACTGTCATTTACCGGCCAAACCGTTTGGTTTGTTTATCGTATTTACTTTAACGTCCGAGTCAAGAAATTGACTTGTCGATTATCATTTCAATACCGTCATTTACTTTGAAAGCTTTTTCCTTCTCGTCATTTTATCAAAAAAATGGTAACGTTATAATGCCCGTTTCAAAATCAAACTCTTTCCTTTACCGTTATTTTGTCAAAAAAGGATAACGTTATAATGCCCGAATCATTTTCAAAACCCGCCATTCAAACTCCTTTTCAAAATCAAAGTTTGTCATTCAAACTTCCTTTCAATCAAAGTTTGTCATTCAAACTCATTTTCAAAGTAACACACACACACACACAATTTTTGAGAAAGGTAGAAAGACTCGTCAATACGAGGCATTTCAGGTGATCTCAATTTACTCTTCCCGAAACGTAACCTGACCTCCGAACCTAACAACCTCTGTTCAAACAGCCTTTTCCTATGTTTATGTTCCTAATAAAAACGATCTTTTTTCAAAAGCCTTTTCCTAAGTTTTCGCTCTTAATAAAACGATCTTTTTTCAAAAGAATTTTCCTAAGTTTTGGCTCCTAATCAAAACGACCCCTTTCAAAAGTCTTTTCCTAAGTTTTGGCTCCTAATCAAAATGATCCCCTTTCAAATAGTCCTCTTTTCCGTGAAATCAAAACCGCTCGCCGCCCTCGCGATTCGGGTAATTTCAGTTGGCGACTCCGCTGGAGACTTAACATATTTTTTCCAAACTACCTTCGTTTTAAAAAGCATTTTTGTGGGTCAAACTTTCGTTTACCCTTCCTCGTTTCTTGTGCGTGTGTATTTTCTTGCTATTTCGTGTTACTTGCTTTTCTTTTCAAAAAAAGAAATTTCAAACAGCTCCGGTTTTCAAAACATTTGACTGTTTTAAAAAAAATGTATTGCTTTTCATCCCTTTTGAAATCATAACATGTTCGTGCATGTTTGTTCATAATTGGTTTTCGTGCAATATTTTGAACTGCTCATAGATTCTTTAAAACACATTCTGAAAATCTCTATTTTACTCGGAAAAAGAATTTAGTGACCGCACACTATACACAATGTTACCATGTGCACTGCACACTACAACTCTTAACCCGGGATGACCGTTCAGCTACAACTTGATTGGCCTTCCTATGCCTCTCTCGTACACACGGGGTCATCCCAAATAGCCCATCCTAGCCGGTGTAACCATGCACTCTTTGTGTCACACTTTGTCCAAGACCTTGGTTGGTTTTTGGCTTAGTTCGTGTCATAAAGCCTAAGTGTATGTTTTTTACACCGATCTCCCTCACAAGTCAAAACTTAAAAGTTGAGATCAAAGGTCGTTTCTCGACCCAAAGTCTTAGCTTTTTGGCTTTGACTTTGACGCTGAACCGTGTTAAAAACATACCTGAAGGTTCAATGTGATGTCGTGTCATCAAGCCTTCAACGTATGAACCATACCGATCACAACCGGGCCAATACCAAGAGCTAAGGCCCCTCGCGAAAGCGAGTCAAGAGAGGTCATGCCGAAATTTTGGCATGATTTCTTCCTTAACTCGAGGATGTTGACTTTGACCGTAACCCGTACGGCATATGCGTTGAAAGTTTACATGACCAGCTAGCCTTAAGTTCACTTTTTCCTTTAGTCGGTGGAATCCGCTTGCCCTATAGGACCCTCGCTCGGGTGTCCATCTCGAGAAAAGGATTTATAGGTGAAAGACGAGGGGTCTATAGACGTAGTGTCGGGATCCACAGATTTAAGACCTAGAGTAGTTGCGAAAAAGAAGAGTAATTTTTTCCAACCATTTAGGACTCTGAGAAAACGCGTTTTAAGTAAACTTAAGCGGTAACTGCACATTGCACAAGCCCAAAGCCTTGAGCCAAGTACCCCTTTCGAAACCTAAGCCCTACCTTTCGTTCCTTGCAGCGAATAAAGAGTGGCTCAGAATCTCAGGTCATCGTCTCATCAGCATTACAGTTACGGAAGTGTCAGATAGTTCCTCAGTTTCCTCAGTTCCTACAGTTAGACTCTCGGATATGTCAGACTCATCGAAAAATCGTGACGGGAATGGAACCCCGCCACCGGTAAACGACATGACACTGGAAGAAGCCATCCGGGCATGTGAGGTTCACAAGAAATAGAAAGAAGATCAGCAGAACTTTGTGGTACAGCTTCTGAATGAGCGAGGTATAACAACTATCCCCCGATCAGATGGTACTTTCGACTTAACCGAGGACGATGATCCCCCCCCCCCCGATCAGCTCCCCAAGACTTCAACCAGGTTCCTCCGCATTTGAACTACGGAAATCCTTCGATCCAAGGAAATAGCCGACAGAGGCTTCATATTGCCACTTCTCAAGGCACCCCTATCATACACGGCCAAGCCAGTACTACCCCTTTCACTCAATACAACCAGCGCAGTGCTAGACCCTCTCAAACAGATCCAAATAACCATCAAAATCGTCCCAGGTTCACTTCTTTCTATCAATATGCTCAGAATTCATCGGGTTTCGCCCTCATGACTTTTTTGGCTCATTACTTAGGAGAACGTGCATCTGCTTCAGCTGCTTCATTTCATCAAACCCTCAATTTCCACAATACCCACCAATTTATGCTTCGTTCCCTCAAAGCCTGTTTGTCGAACCCCCACTTGAATACGGCAACGGAATATTAAAGGAACACCCAACTGTCTCGGGTTTCCCACCCTCGTTTATCCCTATTGGATCTGATGAATTTACCATTAGATCCCATCAACCCCCTATCATGGTTCCCTCCATCAGTGTACCTTTGGTTACAGGTTCCAGCAGTCCAAAAGTTTCTATCGACCCGCATGTGGTTATGCTGGCGGAACAGAAGGCAGTCGAAACTATGGAAGAACTTTGTAAGAAGCGGAGCTGGAAGCTTTCCTAAATCATGGAGTCACTGCCTGAGGATGAGCAAATGAGAATCTTCGAGTCATTTTTGAAGCCATCAGTAAGAGCATCAGTCAGCCATCACTTCTATCATGATCTCCGTGTCGTGGTCAACGCAGGTTCCCAATACGAGAAAGACTTGAAAAAAAGTCGGCCTCGAGTCTAGCCTCTTCTTATCACTACAAGACAGCTCCGTCAAATCCAATATCTACCCCAAACCAAGGGAGGGAGGTTGCCGGAGCAGTCCATTACTTTCAGAATGAAGCACTACAAAGAAACGGTGGTTCCCTGAGACAACGACAACACTATGATAATTTTGGGATACCCCTCAGTGAGGTATTCGATCGTTTAGTGAGGCAAGGTCACCTTGAACCTATGGAAAATTACCAGCCCAAATTCCCCAATAACAACTGGGATGTAACCAAGCAGTGTGCTTTTCACAAATACCATGGTCATGCAACCGACAACTGCACAGTTTTGAGGAAAACAATTCAAGGATTGATAGAAGAAGGAAAGTTGGAGCGCCCCCGATGACCTCATAGAGACGGAAATCCGTTCCCCCGGAACAATGAGGTGAACAATGGGAACACAGCCCAACAAAACAATGACTCTTCCTCGAGGAAGCCTTTCCATCGCTTCGACAAGCCAGAAATGCCTCTAAGTAAAATGTTAGAGGGACTGATCAAAGAAGGTCTGCTTAAACCTATTGAGAACTACAAGCCAAAGCATCCCACAGCCAATGCCGACAGAAGCAAGTACTGCACCTTCCACTAGTATCATGGGCACATAACTGATAACTGCCTCGGTCTGCGGTATGAAATTCAAAGTTAATATAAGATGGAAAGCTTAAGCGTCCCGGCATTTCAGCAACAAAAGAGCAGCTAGAGTAGGGGCTACCTATCCTCAAGATTTGTCAACTATCTTTTGGTCAACCTTTGCAGGTTCTAGTAGTTTACTCGTTCAATCAAGTTCTCCTCGGACATGGTAGTTAATCTCTAATTTTCTATAAAAAAAAAGAGTCCTTTTCTTTTCTTGCTAGACTTGAGACATTATTTTCACACCTACATTATATTTAATGAAATGGTTATATCCTATATGATCACTTGCATTGGTCAACAAATAATCTCTCAAAATAATTAATGTTCTGATTAATCGGTGTGAGAAAGTCAACTAATACCCTCCCTATACACTTTCCTCAAAGGCCTCCATCAAGCCATACACTTTCCAAATCATGTCCCCACCATCACCTTGACCAATTCAACGACGGCGGCAACATCAAGGAACAACAAGAGGTCACTCAGCATTGAAAGATTGACCCCATGTCGATAACAACCTAGGGGCTTGCCTTCGCCCTCATATGCATCAAGAAAGTCCAAGCAGGGGCTTGCCTTCGCCCTCATGCGCTTCAAAAAAAAGTTCAAGCTGGAACTTCAAAAAAATAAAAAAGAAAAAAAATGAGGCCAAGGACCCAGCACCGCCGATCAGAAGCTTGACAGATGGGCGGATTTAAATATCGAAGAATGGAAGTTGTCGAAAACGAGGGAGCAGTTAAAGCAAAGGCAAAAGCATATCATAAGCCCCTAATCTATATTCAAATTCTTTCTCCCCCGATGAAAGACGACGATCAAGAAGCAATGGAATCGTTGAAGTAGTCGTCAAAGAAAAAACTTGTCAAGGAACCATCTCAAGGCCCATGCCTCATCATCCGACCTTCCTATCCGAGCCTTTTCACCAAAGGGACCACAAATATTCATACCCTTTCCCAAAACCAAACACAGTTCAGCCAGAACTACGGCGACCTGAGCTCCTTACACTAAGGGGAACGTAGGCAACCAGAAATTGCCCGGTCATAAACATATACAGATCCCATAAACCCGGTCTCATCAATGACCTACCCTATACACAGACCTTTCTTTCACACCCAGCCAACTTTGATCCTCGACATTGGTTGACTTTCTCCTCATAATTAATCAAGATGTTTGTTCATACCGAGATTAGTGGTTGAGTAACCCGAACATTAACAAAGGATTTTAAGTAATCTTGTGATCATTGTGAATAAAACAAGCTTTCAAATGTCTCTACAAGTCTTCTTTTTCTACGATAATAGGGAAAATAGAGCTAAACACTGTCTCAGCAAGGGCTTCCATATACTTTTTCAAACTTCTCTACGCTCATATACTCTCAAAAGAGTCAAACCCAAAGCGAGTTTTGATGCCTACATTAAACTAGGCATTCACATAAAATTGGGATTCGTCCCCACTTCTACAAAATATGTCCTTGCAAGTGTACATTACGAGTCATTTCTTTTACATTTTGGTTGACTAATTGAAAAAAAAATCAGGGGTGGTTTCCTCATCTGGCCACATAAGGGTCAACTCAGATTGGGGATGCATCAGATTCACTCCAGGACCTCCACAGAAGACCCGCGCACTTCACCAAGTCATTTTTTCGGACAAGGGCGTTGCCGCGCAAAGAGAGTTTTTTCATCTTGAGGGTCTACTTTGAGTTCCGATTCCTGGGGCTCATCAAAAGTATTTTTTTTGGCATTGAGGTTTTAATCAGAATTGGGGCTTCTTAGATGCAACTCCGAAAGACATAATTTGAAAGAAAGACTTTGACCGAGATCCGAAGTTCAAATCCAAGATCAGAATTTGAATCATCATGACACCTCTGGGCAGCAGTAGCAGCAAGGGCTGTTTTTCCACAACCCAGTGATATCATCCCACCTACTCAAAATAGCTACCAAAAAAGAAGAAGAAACCTTGCTCTCAGCAAAAACTTAAGGAGAGATTCGAAGCCGGAGACACTAGCATGGATACACTCGGAGAACCCTCTGGAAGGTTTGATTACTATATTCTCTACTCCAACAAGTCTTCCCTTTCTTCGGGCAACACAGCTTCAGAACCTACAGGGGTGAGAAAGTCGAAATATCCTACTGACACCGAAGTTCAGGCCTCAGGACACAAGAAAGCCTTAAATCCCCGCAACCCTACTGCCAGCAAGAAACATAATCCCCAGAAGGATCAGCCAAAGTTTAGCCCAGACAATGGTCCCCGTGGATGCAACTCCCGAAGAAGTAATCCAAATGATCGGCAATATCCACTATGGAAACATCATCACCTTCACAGATTTGGACCTGCCAAAATTTGGGGCTGATCATAATAAGCCGCTCTACATCACTGTCCAGTTGGATGAGTGCCGCCTTCCCTGCATGCTTGTTGATGGAGGCTCAGGAATGAATGTCATGCCCGTCAAGATGATAGACCTACTCGAAATCAAGCCCACAAACTTGAATTCTTCAGTCCACACTGTCAAAGCTTACGATTCTACCTCCCGCACAGTTCTCGGGGTCACTACCTTAAATATTTGGTTCGGCAAACAGATGATGCCTATCGAATTTCAGGTGATGGACATTCCTATCACTTTCAAATCTATCTTGGGAAGACCACTGCTGCACAATATAAATGGCGTGGCATCCACTCTTCACCAATGCATCAAATTCATGTAAGGAAATGAACTGACAACTGTCTATGGGGATAGCGTCACCACCGAAGGGACCTGCACCAATGGCATTCCAGTGTTAGAAATCAAGCATGACGATGATATGGCATTAACTGTATTTACAATGGAAACTTCCAAGATCCAAATATGCAGCGTAGACCTTTTGTTGTTATGGGATAAGATCCCTCCTGCCATGAAAATTATGAAACTCATGAACTTCATCCCAAGACTGAGGCTTGGCAAAAGGTTACAAGGCCAATACCAAGTCATCGAAGTCAAGGACCACAATACAGTCTAGGGGATCGATTATGTGCCTACACCTGCTGACATCAAAGAAGACAAGAAGCTCGCTAGCACCAAAGCAGAAGCCCGCAAAAGGGGAACCTCCTACGGCACACCTAACCTCCGACCTTATAGCTTTCCCCTCGCTCGCTATTTCGTCAAAGGAACCGATAGAGGAACTAATGAAGATGAGAAAGGAAAACTGACAGCGGAAGTGATGAAGATGAGAAAGGAACAGGAAAAGTCAGCACAGAGACTGCAGAAAAGATGGGAAAGCTGGCACAGAACCTCAAGCATTTCAGGAGACTCAAGGCCAATCCGATAAGGGGAGCGTTCCTCGACATCACTGCAATACCTGGACCAATCACCACCTTCAAAATCTGTTTCATAATATCCAAATCAGCCAAACATTCGTGAACCATCCTCCATACAATGCCAAATCCATTCCGGGCTCGTGCGATAATGCAAATAATAATAACAGTGCATAATAGCAGTAAATTTTACTTGTTCAAGTTTGTTATTTAGTGCATTTTCCGTCGTTATTTATTTTTTTATCAATCTACTTGCTTATCTGGTTCCTTTAAAATGCCAAAAGTAAACGCAATCATGATGAATACAATGTACAAAGTTTCGCCCCAGAACAAGGGCATCCAGAATACAATCAATGTCTAAGACAAGCAGTACATACAGCTATATAAGATATACAGGACTACTCTGAATCCTGCTCGTCATCCGAGCACTCGACATAGTGCGCTGCCGCAACAGGATCTATGGCGAACATGTAACTCATAAAGTAATCTACTTCGGTATAAGAAGAATGACGGCCCCGAGCCTGTGTTCCCGAAGGTTCCCCATGCTCAAAGCCCGAATAGGAAGAATGACGGGCCTGCGATCCAGAACTCTCACCCTGCCAGTAAGGAGACCGATCAAAGCTCTACCCTGCATCTATCTCACCATTCGTGGAAGCAGATGAGTCCCTAGCCATAGATGGCCTAGAGGGCATAAGCTCATGAACAATTGCACTTCGCCTGGAACTGCAGCATAAGTAGTCAAGAAGCCGCCGAGCGAAACCTATCACCCCCTCCAGACGTCTGATAGTCAGATCATGGACACGGCCCGAAACCTGCAAATAAGGGAAGCGATCAAATGATAGAAAGAACAACATATATGCAACATATGCAGAAAAAGAATACAGTACATGAAATCGACAAGATACTCACAGTAGCGCTGGGATCGACTCTATATCGAGGCCTCGCCTACTCAGGATTTGGAACCATCACCCGCCTACGGGAACCACCAACGCCCTCATACACAAAGCGAGTGCAGGGAATTGGAGGATCCATTGGATGCAAAGGGTCCTCACCCTCTCTAGCCAGCACCTACGGGCTCCTCGGCCTCATTCTTCGAAAGATATCATAATCAGCGTCCTCGAGGACATTTTCTGTTGGGTTTTGGGGTTACAAATGTTGTGGAAAATTTAACAAAGAACATCAAAACCCTAGCCCTTAGATCCGTCTAGCATGAAGAGATTAGAAAACAATGAAATAGAATTACATACCTCGAATGCGATTTGGTTTGCAAAATAGATCTTCAAAATTCAAGCCTTGGAATTTTGATGTCGAATCGGATCTTCTTCTTCCTTGTTCAAAACCTTGGTGATGAAATCAACAATGGAGATCTTTAAGCTTTAGGAGATAAAGCAACCTCCCTCTAATGGTGATCCACATGCGAACGAACCAAGAACTCTTCTAGCAAACCATTATATCCACCCAATTAATATAACATCAAAGCTTGATTCCTCGATAGATCAAATGTCACAATACCTTTGTCCACGATGTCCAATTGAACATGAGTCATGGTCTAGGTCAACTCATCTCGTTCAATGCTTTCTCGATTCTGAATATGTTGATAGTCCAAATCCATTTGATCTTTATCAAATCACTTGAGTATGGCCACACATTTCATCAACATTATTCATCGAGGGGCCCAAGCAAACATCTCTCTTCATAAGAGGGACAAATCCTGTCTTGACTTATCATTCTTTTCTACAAGAATCCGATCGTCCTAACATAGCCCTTATTGATATCCGATTAAAGATATTGTTAGACTATATTAAACACAACGTTCATCATGTGGAAAATGATGCTAATCTCAGGTACAAAGGATTCCAATGACACGACTATCATGAGATTTAATCATGACAACAGACCATGTCATAAATCTCATAAGTAGGTCAAGTCCAATACTTGTTCTCTAGCAAGTATCCATAAGTGTAATGTGCATCTCCATGCATATAATCATCTCCATGATTATCCATTACCAAGTTACACTAGTTGTTCATAACAACTAGGGACACAGTTCAATATAATAAACATGCAAACATATAATGAACATAATAAACACGCTCTATAATAAATGATAAATATGATACATAACGGTTCAAGTTAAACAAAACTATAGCCTAGGGCATTACACCAATAATCTCCCACTTGCACTAGGCTCCATCTATGTATCTAATACCCATGGACCTCACATAACCATCATGCTTTGCTTATGCAAGGGGCTTTATAAGTGGATCCCCAATGTTATCATCGGTTGATACTTTGCATTTCTTAACGTCCCCCCGATCAATGAACTCTCGAATGAGATGGAAACGTCTAAGTATATGTTTGGATTGCTGATGTGACCTTGGTTCCTTTGCTTGCGCAATGGCACCATTATTGTCACAATAAAGTTCCACCGGATTAGTGATACTTGGAACAACTTCCAAGTCACTAATGAACTTCTTGATCCAAAATACCTCCTTAGCTGCATTGGATGCCGCTATATATTCGACCTCAATCGTAGAATCGGCAATAGTACTCTTCTTGGAACTCTTCCAACATATCGCACCTCCGTTAAGCATAAACACAAATCCCGACTGCGATCGGAAATCATCTTTGTCGGTTTGGAAGCTAGCATCTGTGTAACCTATTACAACAAGATCTTCTTCCATCCCTCCAAAAACCAAGAACGCATCCTTAGTCCTTCTTAAGTACTTTAGGATCGTCTTGACTTCCATCCAATGGTTCTCACCAGGATCAGATTGGTATCGACTCATCATGCTCAAAGCATACGAGACGTCGGGTTTAGTACAAATCATAGCGTACATGATAGATCCAATAGCTGAAGCGTATGGAACTTCATTCATCCTCTTTCACTCATCAGTTGTCTTAGGACACTGCGTCTTGCTAAGAGTAACACCATGACCCATTGGCAAGTTGCCTCTCTTAGAATTTTCCATTTTGAATTTTCTAAGAACCTTGTCAATGTAGGTACTTTGACTCAAACCAATTATCCTCTTAGATCTATCTTTATAGATCTTGATACAAGGGATGTAAGCGGCTTCACCCATATCTTTCATTGAGAAACACTTCCCTAACCAAGACTTGACAGTCTGAAGTGCAGGAATGTCATTTCCAATGAGTAAGATATCATCAACATACAATAAGAGAAATACCACAACGCTCCCACTGAATTTCATGTATATACAAGGTTCATCTTCATTCTTGATAAAACCAAACTCTTTGATTTTCTCATCGAACCAAAGATTCCAACTCCTAGAAGCTTGCTTCAATCCATAATTGGATCTTTGCAACTTGCACACCTTGTTAGAATTTCGTGGATCGACAAAACCTTCGGGTTGTGTCATATACATATCCTCAAGCAGTTTTCCATTAAGGAAAGTGGTTTTGGCATCCATTTACCATATCTCATAGTAATAATATGCAGCTATGGCAATCAAATTCTAACAGACTTAAGCATTGCAACAGGCGAGAAGGTTTCATCATAGTCTACACCATGAGTTTGCCAATATCCATTTGCTACAAGCCTAGCCTTGTAAGTATGCACCTTCCCATCCATGTCAGTCTTTTTCTTGAAGACCCACTTGCACCCTATGGTTTTTACACCTTTGGGTGGCTCAATCAAGTTCCAAACTTGATTATCCGACATGTATTGCAATTCGAATTTCATGGCTTCTAACCATTTATCCGAATTGGGATTGGACATCGCCTCTTGATAGGAAGTAGGTTCGTCATTCTCAATGACTTCCACTTCATTACTTTCTGACACGAGAAACCCATATCTCTCGGGTGCGGATCGTAACCTATCTGATCTATGATGGACTTGTGGATCTTCAACCGGTTCCACAACTTCTTATGGACTTGGTTTAGTCTCTACTATCGGTTCCATGTTATTTAAGAGTTCTTGAACTTCTTCAAGATCAATTTTACTCCCACTAGATGCTTTATTGAGAAACTCTTTCTCAAGAAAAGTACCATATTGAGCAACAAACACTTTGTTCTCAACACGGTTGTAAAAGTAATACCCTTTGGTTTCCTTAGGGTACCCAAACAAAATAACCTTGTCAGATTTAGGTGCTAACTTATCAGAGACAAGTCTCTTCACATAAGCTTCGCAACCCCAAATCATCATGAAAGACAAACTAGGTTTTCTTCCATGCCACATATCATATGGGGTCTTAGGAGCCGATTTAGTAGGGACTCTGTTCAGTGTGAACACATCAGTCTCTAATGCATGTCCCCAAAAGGATATAGGAAGGTCTACTTGACTCATCATCGAACAAACCATATCTAATAGGGTTCTATTCCTCCTCTCAAAAACACCATTCCATTGTGGCATTCCGGGTGGAGTCAACTCTGAAACAATTCCACAGTTTTTGAGATGATTGTCAAACTCTTGGCTCAAATACTCACCACCACGATCGGATCGAAGTGCTTTAATTGTTTAGCCAAGTTGATTTTGTACTTCATTTTGAAATGTTCTAAACATATCAAACGATTCACTCTTTGACTTCATCATATAGACATAGCCATATCTAGATAAGTCATCGGTAAATGTAATGAAATACCGAAATCCTACCCTAGCAATGCTGCTCATTGGTCCACATACATCGGTATGTATTAGGCCCAATAAGTCACTAGCCCTTTCACTACTCTTAGTGTGGGTGGTTTGGTCATTTTACCCGATAAACAAGATTCGCATATCTCATATGATTCATAATCATGTGAGTCTAACATTCCATCTTTGTGGAGTTTAGAAATGCGTTTCTCGTTTATATGACCAAGCCGGCAATGCCACATGAACGAGTTGTTCACGTCATTCGGTTTAGACTTCTTGTCCACTTGATAAACATTTTCAACACTATTTTGTTTCTCATCAACATCAAGAACATAAAGGCCATTTATGAATTTGCAATACCATAAATCATATCATTTAAATAAATATAAAACTTCTTATTCTTAATAAGAAAATTATACCCTTCATTATCCAAACAAGAAACAGAAATAATATTCCTACTCAAATTTGGAACATAGTAACAATTGTTCAAAACAAGTACTAAGCCACTAGGTAAAGTTACATCATATGTCCCTACGGCTAATGCAGCAACTCTTGCTCCATTCCCAACACGTAGGTCAACTTCACCTTGTTTGAGCAGCTTTCTATTCCTTAGTCCCTGCACATTTAAACAAATGTGAGATCCACATCCGGTATCTAATACCCATGAACTAGAAACAGAAAGGAAAATATCTATCATATAGATACCTGAATCAGCAGTAATCGTATTGCCCTTCTTCGCCTTTAGGCCTTCCTTGTAAGCCTTGCAGTTGCGCTTCTAATGACCACCTTCTTGGCAATGGTAGCAAACCGCATCCTTTAAAGATGCCTTGGGAGCCTCTCCGACAACGGCAACCTTTTCCTTAGGTTTAGCAACACTTGCTTTACCTTTGCCATCTTTCTTGAACCCTTTGCCTTTGTTAACCATTAACACAATACTGGTTCGAGGCTTCTTGATATTCTTCTCTGCGGTCTTAAGCATCGCATGCAATTTCGAGAGATTCTTATCCATGTTAGTCATGTGATAGTGCATAATAAAATGACCATAACTTTCAGGCAATGAAATCAATATCAAATTCGTGGCGAGTTCCAAACTCAACGGATTTCCAAGATTTTCAAGACGCTCAATGTGACCCTTCATCTTATGGACATGAGCTCCCACCGATTCCCCTTCTTGCATCTTGCATGCAATTAGGGCCTTAACCACATCAAACCGCTCATTTCTTGCTTGCACTTGGAACATTTACTTTAAGCGCTCAGCAAGATCAAATGATGTATCTATGTGCTCAAGGTCCTTCTGAAGAGCCTTTGACATAGTGGCAAGCATAAGGAATGCAACATCTGTAGAATCATCATTATGTTTCTTATGTGCATCCCTATCTGCCCTAGAAGTATTTGGAGCAGGTTGAGGTGGAATGGTTTCATTAAGAACGTACAGTTTCTTCTCTTGCTTTAGAATAATTCTAAGGCTTCTGATCCAATCAGAATAGTTTGTACCGTTCTCCTCAAGCTTTTCCTTCTCAAGGACTGATCGCAGTGACAGGAGTTGATTATTGTGATTAGCCATTCTACAATAAAATATGCAAACAATGAAACACATAAGTATCAACACATTTATCATCTAAGAGCAAATAATGTATTTCATAAATACTCCCACTAAATTATACACCTTCAAATACAAGCATGTATCAAATAATCATAGTAGGCTAAGATCCATATTTCACTTGATTTTGGTTTAACTGAGTCAATGTCCGAAATCAAGCTATTTAGGTAGAAACATCAATCATATCATTATATGACTCTTAGATCTTTTTATGAGATTTCCTTAGACATCATATGTCAAAAACATGTTTTAAATCTCATCTATGCCTTGGGTCAAATCTCATTTGAAAGCACCAATTAAGTCAAAACCCTTTTCAAATGCATGAAACATGGAACGATATACCTAACTGAGTCAAAACTACATTAATCATAATCTCATCTTGATCACAAATTAAGATATAAGATGCACCCAATTGAGTCGAAACTACATCAAATACCCTAAAGTATCACAAGTGTTCTAATCAAGGAATGACATAAGACTTAAATATTTAGAAGGTTTTCATATTGTTACAAACATCGCATGGTTGTAACATAGATCTCATGTGAACATAATCATGAACATAGGGCTTCACAAAATTTCATACAAACAATTTGATTTTAATTTTGAGAAATTATAAATCTAAATAATCACATTAATAGATCAATAACCTATGTGATAAACTAATCAAATTAATCCATCATTAATCATGAACATGGCATATCATATACTCCCCCCGTCCCATTAATAACTTCACTTTTGACCCAAAATGGCATCCCGTTAGAAGCTTCACCTTTCCTTTTTTTTTTGGCAAAAAATCTTTACTATTTCCTCCACTCATTCTCTCTCCTATTTCACTATTACACTCACAACACTTTTCAAATTTACTATTTTCTCCACTCATTCTCTCTCCTATTTTACTATTACACTCACAATATTTTCTTCACCCTTAATTTACGTGCCGGAGCCAAAATGGTGAACTTATTATTGGGACGGAGGGAGTATACTTGTTTTTCATAAAAACAAAACACATAAATCTAGATCTATTTCATATAGCATGGTAGCAAATAATCAAATTAAATCTAGCATGCAATTTCAATCCTAATCATGGCAAGACATGGATCTGATACCACTGTTGGGTTTTGGGATTACAAACGCAGCGGAAAATTTAACAAAGAACATCAAAAGCCTAGCCCTTAGATCCGTCTAGCATGAAGAGATTAGAAAACCATGAAATAGAATTACATACCTCGAATGCGATTTGGTTTGTCAAAATAGATCTTCAAAATTCAAGCATTGGAATTTTGTTGTCGAATCGGATCTTCTTCTTCCTTGTTTAAAACCTTGGTGATGAAATCAACAATGGAGATCTTCAAGCTTTAGGAGATAAAGCAACCTCCCTCTAATGGTGATCCACACGCGAACGAACCAAGACCTCTTTTTGTTGGATTGCTAGATGATCCTTTTTTATTATTGAAACGTTTTCAATAATCAATGGCAAAAACTATAGAATTGATCAAAGCCTAGAGTTTCATAAACTTAGAACAATGATGTATGGAGGTGAGAGAGATTTTATGGCTGCCCAAAGTTTGTATTTATATCCCATATAAATCCCCTAACAATTAGGGTAGAAACCTTGTCAAACTATAAAACCAATCCGATCTTGGAACCGCGTACGGACGGAAATTCGCTATGGGCACGAGTCGTGCCCAAGTGAACGAGCGTGCCAGGCCAAAATCAGTCGTGATACGAGTCGTGCCCCAAAAATCAGTCATGTGGATTTCGGGAACGACTCGTGCTCAAGAGCACGAGTCGTGCCCAACGACTGGCAAGATGTGTCGCGCGGTATAACAGGCCAGAAAACGAATTTTCAATGTGGCCAAGTATGTCGCACGGTATACAAAGCCAGAATTACAAGTTTAAGCCAGAATCAAATTCATTCATTGTGTGTGACCCAAAAGGAATTATATTATGTTGGTAGTGACTCAAAACATGACCTCACAAGTCATAAGTGGTTTCTAGCAAACCATTATATCCACCCAATTAATATAACATCAAAGCTTGATTCCTTGATAGAACAAATGTCACAATCCCTTTGTCCATGATGTCTAATTGAACATGAGTCATGGTCTAGGTCAACTCGTCTCGTTCAATGCTTTCTCAATATTGAATATGTTGATAGTCCAAATGCATTTGATCTCTATCAAATCACTTGAGTGTGGCCACACATTTCATCATTATTATTCATCGAGGGGCCCAAGCAAAAATCTCTCTTCATAAGAGGGACAAATCCCTTCTTGACTTATCATTCTTCCCTACAAGAATCTGATCGTGCTAACGTAGCTCTTATTGCTATCCGATTAAAGATAGTGTTAGACTATATTAAACACAACGTTCATCATGTGGAAGACGATGATAATCTCAGGTATAAAGGATTCCAATGACACGACTATCATGAGATTTAATCATGACAACAGACCACGTCATAAGTCTCATAAGTAGGCAAGTCCAATACTTGTTCTCTAGCAAGTATCCATAAGTGTAATGTGCATCTCCATGCATATAATCATCTCCATGATTATCCATTACCAACTTACACTAGTTCTTCACAACAACTAGGGACGCAGTTCAAATAATAAACATGCAACATATAATAAACAGAATAAACACGCTCTATAATAAATGATAAAGATAATACATAACAGTTCAAGTTAAACATAACTATAGCCTAGGGCATTACACCAACAATTCTCAGTAAAAGGCACTCCAAGCCTACACCAGAGCAACTCATCCCTGTCCATAAGCAATGGTTGCAGCATGAAGACAGGAGGATCCCTGGGAACTATGGGATCCGATCCCGGAGCATACTAGCAAGCCACTCTCTCGCCCAGATACATGATATTGCACTAAAGCCACACCAGAAGCTTCCTCTGGCCCGTCACCTTCTGGCAGCATCAACAGTCACTTGATCAGGCTGGCTCCACCAATTCAAGATCACCCTCGGCGAGAAGTCCCGCTCCAGAGCCACGGACACCTCTTCATAAGTCACCATCGTGCTTTCCCTCTACCTACCCGGTCTCCTGGCCTCCTTCTGCCAGGTCAGCATAGCAGGAAACAGGAGAGCATACTCCTCCTTGATACCCCACCGCTGTGGATGGAGCACCTCGTAGCACCACACCTAAAAGACGACAGGAAAGATGTGTCAACTACAGAACAGATACAGACAAGTAAAAACGAGACAAGGAAGAGAAAAAAAGAGAGCTCACATCCAATGCAAACTCGAAACAGCAAAACGAGTTCTCCTCCCCCCGGGAATACTTATCCAACGCAAAGAAGAGCTCGGCCAAGCCAGCTTCTCCCTAGGCGAATCCTCTAACTGCCTCCAAGTCAGTCAAAGAGCCGATCAGGGCAAACTGACATTTTGTATCAGCATTGGGAAAGATGGTTGCTAACAGAGCAAACCATAAGAACACCCGAGCCAACCGATGAACTGTCATCCTCTCAGAGCCAGCCAGATACGCATCAATCCCTCTTCTCAAGTGTCTCTCCATCGGATCATACAAAATGTCGTTGCTCCTGGCGTCCGTGATATCTAAACCAAGCAGATCCGTAAGTTGCTCCACGGTGAACTCCTCGAACCACTCTATGGGATTGCCCTAGAACGACAACCCTGTGATAGGTGCGAAGTCAGTGGGAGTAATGGTTGCCTCCCCCCACCTGAAGTGAAAAGTTTGGGTTGTATCCCACCAGTACTCGCTCAAAGCCACGTGAATGACCTTGACCCTCTACGTCAATGCCACCACTGCCATTGCGCTAATGAAGCCCCCCAGACCAGAATCAATTACCATCTATCGCGGACTTCTCTCCCCACCCCGAGTCACATCTAGGAGCATTCCCCATAACTCGCTCACCACCCTGACGTTCCCCCTACTCTTGGTAGTGGACAAGTCAATCGGCCCTCGCCACTGCAGGTAAGACACAGCAAAGGTATGTTAATACCCAAATAACGTACGCGAAACGTACATGCCATAAAACAAAATCACATGAATATATCATCACAAAGAGATGTAATTTATCATTTCGAAAAAAATCGTCAAATTCGGAAACTTTTCATATCATTCAGAAAAAAATCTGTCAAATCCGGAAACTTTTCATATCATTTCAAGAAAAATCCGTCAAATCCGAAAACTTTTCATATCATTTCAAGAAAAAATCTGTCAAAGCCGAAAATTTTTCATATCATTTAAGAAAAAATTCGTCAAATCCGAAAACTTTTCATATCATTTCAAGAAAAATCCGTCAAAGCCGGAAACTTTTTCATATCATTTCGAAAAAATCCGTCAAATCCGAAAACTTTTCATATCATTTCAGAAAAAAATCCGTCAAATCCGGAAACTTTTCAAATCATTTCGAAAAAATCCGTCAAAGCCGGAAACTTTTTCATGTCATTTCAGAAAAAATCCGTCAAAACCGAAAACTTTTCATATCATTTCAAAATTACTCCGTCCCGAATTAACACACTTTAATTTTGAAAAACGTACTTAGACATGGAATTTCTATACCAAACTTCCTACATTGTCTACCCATATCCTAAATTGCATCACACAATAATCAATTTTAACAAAGGGGCATAACAAGATCAAAAGCCCCAAATAGGGCGACAAGAACCCCAATTCAATTCGAAATTCAAGAATTCAAAATTCCAAATTCAAAGAACATTCAAAGAAATTCAAAAAAAAATGCTTACCTTCCTCGCAATCCCCTCCTTGAATTTGTGATTATCTCGAGCTTTGTAAAACTCGATCGGATCCAAAGGAAGCTCGCTCGCTCGCACCATCCTCTTGAGCTTCTTCCTCTCGTTGTCGGTCCTCCTATGGCGACCTCGTCATGCTAATCTCCCTTCCTTAATGTTAATCTCTCAAGATTTAGACCAAAAATAGGGTAGAGTTGAGCAATTTTCTGTCTTTTCTCTCTTCTCTCTCGTAGAAACTAAAAATTTCTTTCTTCTCCAGCTTCTGTCCGACCCCAGCTTTAAATCAGTCCAAAATGAAAAAGTGGCCGAACGGCCTGTTTTACATAATGGGCCATTTTGGCCCAAATGACCATTCAGCCCATCATCTTTTCAAAATTGATACTTTTGCTCAAATGTTATCAAAAATCTCTTACGTTTTCGTCCCCTCTCCAAAGGTTAAAATTCCCGTTAGACTTCACTAACGTCCCCTCTCCCGATTAAATTTCCCGTTAGTTTTTACTAACGTCCCCTCTCCCGAGGTTAAATTTCGGCCGTCAATCGTAAGCCCGAACACTTTTTCATCGGCCATCATCGTAAGCCCGAGTATCTTTTTCCCCAGCAGACAAACAATTTTCTGCGGCCATCATCGTAGGCCCGTACCTTTAATAGGAATTAAGCCTTACTTCTCCGTTTCTAACAGAATGATAGAACGTCGAGCCTTTCTTCTCCGTTTCTAACCGAATTGTTAGAACATCGAGCCTTTCTTCTCCGTTTCTAACTGAATTGTTAGAACGTCGAGTGTTTCTTCTCCGTTTCTAACTGAATTGTTAGAACGTCGAGCCTTTCTTCTCCATTTTTGACCGAATTGTTAGAACTTCAAGCATTTCTTCTTCATTTCTAACTGAATTGTTAGAACATCGAGCGTTTCTTCTCCGTTTCTAACCGAATTGTTAGAACGTCGAGCCTTTTCTAACAAAATTGTTAGAACGTCGAGCCTTTCTTCTCCGTTTCTGATTGAATTATTAGAACGTCGAGCGTTTCTTCTTCGTTACTAACCGAATTGTTAGAACGACGAGCATTTCTTCTCCGTTTCTAACCGAATTGTTAGAACGTCGATCGTTTCTTCTTCGTTTCTAACCGAATTGTTAGAACGTCGAGTGTTTCTTCTCCGTTTCTAATCGAATTCTTAGAACGTTGAGCCTTTTCTAATCGAATTATTAGACCGTCGAGCCTTTCTTCTCCATTTCTGAACGAATTGTTAGAACGTCGAGCATTTCTTCTTCGTTTCTAACCAAATTGTTAGAACGTTGAGCGTTTCTTCTCCATTTCTAACCGAATTGTTAGAACGTCGAGCCTTTTCTAACCGAATTGTTAGAATATCGATCCTTTCTTCTCTGTTTCTGACCGAATTGTTAGAATGTCGAGCGTTTCTTCTTCGTTTCTAAGAGAATTGTTAGAACGTCGAGCGTTTCTTCTCCGTTTCTAACCGAATTGTTAGAACGCCAATCCTTTTCTAACCGAATTGTCAGAACGTCAAGCAATTCTTCTTCGTTTCTAACAGAATTCTTAGAACGTCGAGTGTTTCTTCTCCGTTTCTAATTGAATTGTTAGAACGTCGAGCCTTTTCTAACCGAATTATTAGAACGTCGAGCCTTTCTTCTCCATTTTTGACCAAATTGTTAGAACAATGTGCGTTTCTTATTCATTTCTAACCGAATTGGTAGAACGTCGATCGTTTCTTCTCCGTTTCTAACCGAATTGTTAGAACGCCAAGCCTTTTCTAACCAAATAGTTAGAACGCCGAGCATTTCTTCTCCGTTTCTGACTGAATTGTTAGAACGTCGAGCGTTTATTCTTCGTTTCTAATCGAAGTGTTAGAACGTCGAGCGTTTCTTCTCTCTTTCTAATCGAATTGTTAGAACGTTGAGCCTTTGTTCTCTGTTGCTAACCGAATTGTTAGAACGTTGAGCGTTTCTTCTTCATTTCTAACCGAATTGTTAGAACGTCGAGTCTTTCTTATTCATTTCTAACCGAATTGTTAGAACGTCGAGCCTTTTCTAACCGAATTGTTAGAACGTCGAGCGTTTCTTCTCTATTTCTAACCGAATTGTTAGAATGTCGAGCCTTTCTTCTCCATTTTTAACTGAATTGTTAGAACGTCGAGTGTTCCTTCTCCGTTTCTAACCGAATTGTTAGAACGTCGATCCTTTCTTCTCCGTTTCTAACCGAATTGTTAGAGCGTCGAGCGTTTCTTCTCCGTTTCTCTCCGAATTGTTAGAATGTCTAGCGTTTCTTTTTCGTTTCTAACTGATTTGTTAGAGTGTCGACCGTTTCTTCTCCGTTTCTAACTGAATTATTAGAACGTCAAGCCTTTCTTCTCCGTTTCTAACCAAATTGTTAGAACGTCGAGTGTTTCTTTTCCGTTTCTAACCGAATTGTTAGAGCGTCGAGCGTTTCTTCTACGTTTCTAACCGAATTGTTAGAACGTCTAGCCTTTCTTCTCCATTTCTAACCTAATTATTAGAACGTCGAGTGTTTCTTCTTCGTTTCTAACCGAATTGTTAGAACGTCGAGCCTTTTCTAACCGAATTGTTAGAACATCGAGCGTTTCTTTTCCATTTCTAGCCGAATTGTTAGAATGTCGAGCCTTTCTTCTCCATTTTTAATCGAATTGTTAGAACGTCGATTGTTCCTTCTTCGTTTCTAACCGAATTGTTAGAACGTCGAGCCTTTCTTCTCCGTTTCTAACCGAATTGTTAGAACGTCGAGCGTTTCTTCTCCGTTTCTAACTGAATTGTTAGAATGTCTAGCATTTCTTTTTCATTTCTAACTGATTTGTTAGATTGTCGACCGTTTCTTTTTCGTTTCTAACTTAATTGTTAGAACGTCGAGCCTTTCTTCTCTGTTTCTAATCGAATTGTTAGAACGTCAAGTGTTTCTTCTCCGTTTCTAACCGAATTGTTAGAGCATCGAGCGTTTCTTCTCCGTTTCTAACCGAATTGTTAGAATGTCTAGCCTTTCTTCTCCGTTTATAACCTAATTATTAGAACGTCGAGTGTTTCTTCTCCGTTTCTAACCGAATTGTTAGAACATCGTGCCTTTCTTCTTCGTTTCTAATCGAATTGTCATCGAGCGTTTCTTCTCCGTTTCTAACTGAATTGTTAGAACGTCGAGCCTTTATTCTCTGTTTCTAACTGAATTGTTAGAGCGTCGAATATTTCTTCTCCGTTTCTAACCAAATTGTTTGAACGTCGAGCATTTCTTCTTCGTTTCTAACCGAATTGTGAGAATTTTTAGTGTTTTTTCTCCGTTTCTAACCGAATTGTTAGAATATCAAGTGTTTCTTCTTTGTTTCTAATCGAATTGTTAGAACGTCGAGTCTTTCTTCTCCGTTTATAACTGAATTGTTAGAACGTTGAGCCTTTCTTCTTCGTTTCTAACCAAATTGTTAGAACGTCGAGTCATTCTTCTCCGTTTCTAACTGAATCGTTCGAACTTCAAAAGACTTGGACCATGTTGTTATAACATCCGTTTGACACAACCGTTCACGTCATTTCGTTAGATCCCCAGCGTAAGATCTCGTGACCCAGGGTCAGTCTGTTAAATCTCTTATACTTAACGGATGTGAACTACGATCGGCTTGATTCCCGCTCGAGATACGTAGGAATCCTTTTCCTAAGGGTCCAGCCATTTGACCGTTCAGGTCACTTCGTAAAGCATCCCCCTGATTTGGAATCCTTATCTTTTCGACGAGCCCACTTCCTCCGTAAGTGACGTCGCCGAGGGGCTACTGTAAGTACCCAAATCCTGATCGTTATAATCCATTAACTCATACTTTCCAAATTAACGAGACTTTCCAGGGCTGCCCCGAGCATTCAAAAAATCAAAGTGTATTAAACACATGTTCAAACACGTGAAAATATCACTTTTCCAAAAATACGCAATTTCTGGGACTTTTCGTGACTGTTTCGACATTTATTCGGACAGTTATTTAGAAAACAATCAAAACTCGGCCCGACGGAACAAAATGGCTTTGCTTAGTGACTAAGATGGACACATGGCACACATGCACGAGCCCTCAAGTCAAATCAATCCAATCCAAGGCTGGAAAAGACCAAAATACTCTCAAACTGAAGGACTGGCTTGCCGACCTGTTTTGCAGGATTGCCCATCAATCTCATCATATTTTCAAATACTCAAAAACCCTCCACATTGAAGAACTAGTCGGCCGGCCTGTTTTGTACCTTGAAATTGGCTATAAATAGCAGCCTCCTCCCTCATTTAGATGATCAAGATTTCTTACCCCAAGCCCCCATTCGACATCTCAGCCCTTTTCATTCCCCAAAACGCTGCTGAAACGTCGCCGAATTGACGGAAAGTTGAGAGCGAATGAGAGTTAACTAGGGGAGGTTCTGCCTATGTGAGGGCAGAATTTCTCTCCTCTTTAAACACTTTCCAAACACGTACCCTAAGAAGATAGAGCCATTGGTAACACTCTCACTCTCAATCTTCTGTTCATCTCTTTTTACGCGTCATACGCTATTTTTGATCCGATCAAAATCTTTAAAATGTAGACAAAACGCTGTCTACGGGTCACGAAGTGATCCTCTCTCTATCACTTTACTCATACGAAAAAATTGATTTATGGTTAAAACAGAGATCTTGACCCATTTTTATCTAGGGATTTTTACCAATAAGTCCCTATTAGAAGGTGGAATTTATCAAAAAAAACATCACATTTCATATTTTACCTTGGGGTCCATAAATTTAAATCTATTTTACCAATAAACCCCTAGCTCCTTTTTAAAATATTTCATAACCATTAAATGGCCAAACTACCCCTCTCATTCTCTCTCTATACTCTGTACGAAATTCATTCTCTCTCTCTAGACGCAATTCAGGTCGCCGGCAAGGCAATTGAGAAAGCAGAGCAAACACGGCGGAATAGCCTCACCGATGAGGATCTCAACGAACTCAGAGGATGTATTGAGCTAGGATTCGGTTTTGCCGTGGCTATCTCTCTCCAATTCACCCGTTTCTCCATCCGTACAGACCGTTCTATACCTGAATTCAAGCTCTTTCGCTGCCCTAAACCTATCTCCGTCCGATGCTCAGCTGTCTCCTGGCGAATCCAGTCCTTCATCTTCCTCGATTTCCGTCAGTTCTGACTTCGATGCCAAGGTTTTCCGGCATCCTTTTTTTACTTTCTTGATTTTATGCTTCTTTGTGACGTTCTTCCATTTTTCTTATGTTTCTCTCACAGTCGTACAATTCAAGACACTTTGTATCATAATATCCCAAAAAGAGGATTATTGGTATAGTATGAATTAGTGAACTACTAGACACGGTTGACTACCCCAATGAACTTAGAGATACTAAGATTGACTCTCTTGTTTCCCTCATTAAGCAAAATGTGATCTTGAATTCTACCAAAAGGATGAGATAAAAGCATTCAGAGAGCTGATCCAAGTAGGCAAGTCAAAGTTTGTGTTAAATATTCGAAAACTACCCTCCTTTCCGTGTGCTTCTTCTTTCTTGACTACTTTCTTCTTAGTTTTCCGAAATATTTGTGTTTTCTAATCACCATCATTTGCGAGATAGGTATTCCATTAAAATGAGAGAAACAGTTTCTCCAATCTTTCAGGGATGGAGGGAGTATGTGTTTATGAATTTCGTCACTACTAAAAGCAAAAATATACTACCTCTCGCCCCTAAACTAAAATCACATGGGACCTTCCATGGAAACAAAGAGATACGATTCGCAGCTTTAGTAAATTACTTTGCATGGATTGCCTAAAGTGGAACTTATTTTGGGTTAACGAGAAATCGAAGTGGCGATAGCTTCGGAATCTAGGGAAGCAATGCGATTCTGTGGCATACGTACTAAATGCAACTTTAGTTATTCCCGGTGTTTCGCTCAGCAATGTATGGAAGGATCCGAGGTGCGTCACTTGATATATACTCCGCTTTAGTGCGGCCAGTTTGGTGATATTATCAAGAGAAGCATTTCATGAACGTTTTTGTAGGATAGCCTTGAGATATTGTAAAAGAGCCGCTCCCCCATTTGATGTCACTCGAGTTTGAATCATCCGGTACTCTAGTATGTCATCCTTTACTCTTACATTTATATTTTTGAATTTCTTGAAACTACGTGAAACGACGAATAAAGCCCTTTCTGTGATTCTCTGCAGTGTTACGATCTTGATATACCCAAAGAGGCAACACCCGCGACTATATAAACACAATCCTTCCTCTTCTAAGTGCCTTTCCAAGGCCAAAATTCCGCTGCTAGACCAGACCCTATAAAGTATCTCTCACTGCACTTGAGGTTTGAAGTCGATATGGTGGCTTACTCTCTGAGTGAATTGGAGGTGGAGAAGACGAGGAAATGGAACTTCAAGCTTACAGAAAAATCCATTTCCCACTTCTCGTTGAGCGGTTGAAGAATTCTAAGTATGTTCAAAGAATAACGCATTTCCTTTTTTTATTATTATTATTATTGTTAATGGTACTATACACAATTATCTGATTTTCTTGGTCATTTTGCAATATTTTTGAAGGCCTCGTTTCACCGTAAGAGTTGAGAATATCTGGAAAATGTCCTCTAACGCAAGAAGAAGCAAGACTTGTTCTTGATGGTCTTGGTTTCAAGAGCGATTCGTATATCTATCTCGCTGGGTCCCGTATATACGGGGGTCAATCAAGAATGAATCCGTTGACTACCCTTTACCCGAATATTATCACAAAGGAAGATCTCCTTACCCCCACAGATCTCGCCCCCCGTTCAAGAACTTTTCTTCTCAGGTAAACCTCACCATTAGGTGACATTAAAGCCTGAACCAATTCTTGAAAAGTACTATTGCATTCGAGATTGAATCTCAAGGCGGATCCTTTTTTTTTTTTTGTGGATACAGATGGCAGCTCTAGACTTTATTGCTTGTGCGGCTGCAGATGTATTTGCAATAACCGATTCTGGAAGCCAATTGTCTTCTCTAATGTCAGGTTTTCGAAGTTATTACGGAGGTGGTGCGGGTCATGCTCCAACTTTGACACCTAGTAAGAAGAGGCTTGCAACAATATTGTTGGAGAACAAAACCATAGGATGCAAAGATTTTGAGGATAGAGCAAGGAAGATGATCGGGAAGGTCGGAAAGTGGGTAAAAGAGGTTATGGCAAAAGTATTTATCGACAAGCCAAGGTGCTCAGATTGCATGTGCAAAAACTCACACAGTTTCTTGTAGGTCTGCACAAAATTAAAATTTTGGTACAAAAATGTAAATAATAAATGAAAACTTTGAAGAAAAAATTGTTTTATTGGATTAAACTTGAATAACCCGAGCAAAATTTACCTAAATTAAATGAAGACTGAACTATTATTTGCAAAAATGTAAATAATAGAATTCTCAGTTTATAAATGTGAAAACCATTATACAGTTAACTCATCAAAACTGTCAAAACATTTCATATTTTTATATAACTGTGAAATAGAATTCTCAGTTTATAGAACAACAGTGAGGTCTATTTCACAGTTGTTGGTTGTGATGTGAATAAATGTGAATAAATGTGAAATGTTTTTCACACTTCTAAAACTGTGAGGTCAGTTTCACAGTTATTTATGAATGTGAAATTGTTTGGTTTTTGACATTTCTAAAACTGTGAGGTCAGTTTCACAGTTATTTATGAGTGTTATTTTTGTGTCATTCCTTTAGGACAACTGTAGAACAAGTTTCACAGTTGTTGGGTTTGATGTAAATAACTGTGTAATAATTTTCTCAGTTGTGCACAAACATTCATGAATAACAGATAAATCACGGGTAAACCACACATACTAAGTAGCAAAACAACTGTGAGGTCTATTTCACTGTTGTTGGTTGTAATGTGAATAAGTGTGAAATGTTTTTCACACTTTGTGAGGTCAGTTTCACAGTTATTTATAAAAGTGAAATGGTTTGGTTGTTGACTTTTCTAAACTGAGAACTGTGAGGTCAATTTCACAGTTAATTTGCTACTTAGTATGTTTGGTTTACCCGTTATTTATCAGTTGTTGATTGTTTGTGTACAACTGTGAGGTCAATTTCTCAGTTATGATTGTTTGTGCACAACAGTGAGGTCTATTTCATAGTTGTTGGTTGAGATGTGAATAACTGTGAAATGTTTTTCACACTTCTAAAACTGTGAGGTCAGTTTCACAGTTATTTATGAATGTGAAATGGTTTACATGTTATTTATCAGTTGTTGATGATTTTTTTTGCACAACTGTGAGGTCAATTTCTCAGTTATGATTGTGAGGTCACTTTCACATTTATTTATACAGTTATTTTCATCAAAATTGTGAAATAGACTTCTCAGTTTATAAATGTGAAAACCATTATACAGTTGTACTCATGTGTGAACAAATGATAAATGATTTTCTCATATTTTTACAAGTGAAAAAAATTTATTTTATTTATAAATTTTGAAATATATGGTGAGTAAACTTGTTTGATTCGTCTTGGCGATGTGATTAAAACAGTGATTTTGGTTTATTTTTTCGACTTTTAAATTTTGAGATATTGTATTTTAAAAATTTAAGAGAAAAAAAAAAGGAAGAGAGAGAAAAGTAAAGTAAAAAAAAAGGAAAAGAGAAAAAAAAGAAGAAGAAAACGTCAAAAAAAGAAAAGAAGAGAGAGAGAGAGAGAGAGAGAGAGAAATGTGCGTGGTGGGCGGGCGCGTGAGTGAAATTTGAGTGGGCAAGGGCAATTTGGTCCAGAAAATATATAGGGACTTTTTTGGGGGTTTTGATAATATTAGTCCTTAAAGGTAGTTTTCATTTGGGTTGGGGGCTATTTGGTCAAAGCCTCTTTTATCTATTATGTCATTTACCGTCCGAACCGTTTGGTTCTCGATCGTCATTTTCATCGTCGGAACCGTTTGATTCATTGATCATTATTTACCGTCCGGATCGTTTGATACGTTGATATTGTCAATTACATAACGCTCTTTACCGTCCGAACCGTTTGGTTCGTTGATCGCATCTTTTACCGTCCGAACCGTTTGGTTCGTTGATATCGTCAATTCAATACTGTCATTTACCGTCCAACCGTTTGGTTTGTTGATTGTATTTACTTTAACGTCCAAGTCAAGAAATTGACTTGTCGATTGTCATTTCAATACCGTCATTTACTTTGATGGCATTTTCCTTCTCGTCATTTTATCAAAAAAAGGGTAACGTTATAATGCCCGTTTCAAAATCAAACTCTTTCCTTTACCGTCATTTTGTCAAAAAAGGGTAACGTTATTATGCCCGACTCATTTTCAAAACCCGCCATTCAAACTCCTTTTCAAAATCAAAGTTTGTCATTCAAACTTCCTTTCAATCAAAGTTTGTCATTAAAACTCATTTTCAAAGTAACACACACACACACACACACACGCGCACAATTTTCGAGAAAGGTAGAAAGACTCGTCAATACGAGGCGTTATGGGTGATCTCAATTTTAATCTTCCCGAAACATAACCTGACCTCCGAACCTAACAATCTTTGTTCAAACAGCCTTTTCCTAAGTTTTTGCTCCTAATAAAAACGATCTTTTTTTCAAAAGCCTTTTCCTAAGTTTTCGCTCCTAATAAAAACGATCTTTTTTCAAAAGTCTTTTCCTAAGTTTTGGCTCCTAATCAAAATGACCCCTTTCAAAAGCCTTTTCCTAAGTTTTGGCTCCTAATCAAAACGATCCCCTTTCAAATAGCCTTTTTCAAAGTTTTAGCTCATAATCAAAATGGCGTGACGACTCCTCTTTTCCGTGAAATCAAAACCGCTCGCCGCCCTCGCAATCCGAGTAATTTCACTAGGACGTATGCTATTTTTTCCACGTTGAAGTATATGCTCTCCACATCAGACAATGCCTTACTCACATAGTAGATAGGCTTTTGAGTGGTTCCTTCATTCCGGACTAGTACCGCATCTATAGAGTTGTCTGTTGCTGCTAGGAAGACATATATCATTTCTCCCATAACATAGATGATCAACAATGGAGAGGTTCCCAATTACTCCTTCAACTGTTTGAATGATTCTGAGCATCCAGATGTCCAGAAGAAGCTCTTGATCCCCTTCAATACTTTGAATAAAGGCAGCGATTTTTTCGCATACTTTGCAATGAATCTCAAAGTTGTTTCATTTTTTCCTTGCTCGATGTTTACAAGATATGTCAGTCTTTTCTTTCTCTTTCCCGCTATAGCAAAGTGCTCCAGGAATCTGCTCCTCATTATTTTCCAGTTATCGATGCTTCCCTTTTTTGCTCATGGAACCAAAAATAAGCAGTTTCAGAGAAGGTACTCGCGAAGGCCTTGCAGAGAATATCATATGCCTTGGTGAGGAGGGACATCATGGATTCAAAACTTTGCAAATGGTACCGTGTGTCTGTGATTCTCGCATATTTTTCAAAACTGGGGATTTTAAAAGCTGGATTGGGAGGTATATCATTAATTCGCTGGGAGAAAGGACGAGTGGCACTGGTATCATCATCATCCACTTCCTTCCTCCCCATTTCCATTCCATCTAGTCTCTTTTTCAAGAGGAGAATATCTATTGCATCGATCCCCGAGCTAAATTGAAAACTATGGTGGGTCCTTTCTTTCTTTCTGTGCCCATTCACTCTACTGTGTTCCTCATATTCCTGGTGATTGTCCCCATGTCTAGATGGTGCTCTGTTCCTTCTAGGTGCCATTTCTGGATGGGGGAGGAGTCCTGTGACGAGGAGGGCTCTTAGGCCGAGTAGGGCTCCTATAACGAGGTGGGTTCCTATGCCGAGGAGAGGGGGTATGACAAGTAGGGGATTTTTGCCTTGCCTGACTAAGCCCTGCTCTCAAGTCAATAGAATTTACCTCCTGGTCCCTCTGATGGTTCAGATGATTTCTCAAATTCTTATTGTTTCGTGTGTTTCCATGTCCAGAAGCCTTATGACGAGAAGGGACATCTTGGGGGGTTTTGCTTGGATCTACCATCAATGCCATGATGAGGGGTATGTTGTTCAGGAGGAAGATTTTCTTTATTCCCCCGCCTACCACGCCTTTCACGATGACTCTCCCCTCCAAGGGAATTTCCAGTCCTCGTAGGCCTCATTAATTCAGCTAGGGAGTGCTCAGGATCCAATTGTAGCAAGGCATTTTGTGTTTCATAAACGCGTTGCAGATTTTTCATATGTTGATACAGGAGAGTTTTGCGATCAATCTGTTGGGGGGAAGCTCCAGTTCCCCCCTGGGCGGCGTTCCTCCCCTTCTGGCTGCCAGTAGGTCTCTCTCGGCGCCGACGACGAGTAGGGTTTGACAGTGCTTCCTCGGTTACTGGCTGTCTCCTAGAACGCAGATTCATTCCTAGGGGCGGCAGCCCATCAATCAATGGTGGAGGAGGAGGCAGTTCCCCATTGGCAAGAGGAAAAGCAATCCTAGTGTTGCCATGAGTGTCCTCCACATAAATATTATCCGGATCAGGAGTAATACTAGCAGTATGTCCATCTTCCATTATGATTAGGAGAGTGGAGTAGAATTTTTCAATCTATTCAACGGATGATACAAATCGTTTTCCAGCAATGCAACCAAACTGATGATGACAAAAAAGTTTGTATCAGCCCAAATTCAGCGGAAGGTTGTTTCATGTACGTTTGAATAGCCTGAAAAAGATGAATAAAAAACGTAAACTAAGTCGGGGTTCCACCGGCGAAGGCCCTCCAGCGTGAGAGTAAGTATTTGTGTTTAGAGAGAGAAATCAATTGATAAGAGTTTAGAGTCAAAAGATGCGTTACCCAAAATAATGTGCATTATGGCTTGTATTTTTATGCATAGAATGTAGAGTCCCACTTTGAATAGGAAGTTGTGTGTGAGGAGGTTATAATCCTAGTAGGATTATAACTTCCCACAATCCTTGTTTGAGTAGAATTAGGTAATATCATTCTGCACGTGTGCCTAGCAGGCACGCTACTCGGCATGTGATGCTTGGTCGGCCTGAGTTGACGCCGAGAAAGAGAAGAGCAAGGATAGAGATGTCCATTTCTTTACTTTGTTGATGACCGAGGAAGGTCTTCTCGTCGTTTGATGAGGCCTAGGTCGGCCTTTGCTGGATGACTTGTTCGGCATATGAGTTGGTGCCTTGTCGGCATACATGAATTTCATGCCTTAGTCAATATATGTTCTGCTATATCTATATCAAAATTGTGGGAATGACGAGTAGGCACAACGAGCAAAAGTAGAAAAAGCGCATTCCGTTTGTCGTAATTGAGACTTTTATTAATTATATTCAAGGCCTAATCTATTGGGGTTTGCCCAGCCATAACCCAGGTTTATATCTCGATTTATAACGTTTAGATTGTTATTTTAAGTATGACAAATAAGTTTCATTGAATTTAAAATAAAAAAAAACTTTGTCATTATGAAAAATGTACGTGACACGGATAAAAAAAGAAATAATTAATCACTCACATCACATGTAACATGAAGTATATATTCTACAAAATAAATATCAAAAGCGAAAGAGAGGATGGGATGGGGCGTAAAAAATTATCAAAAACTTAACATTCATTGTTTTCGATTTTTAGGTTAAAAATTAGTTGTGGTAAGAATCCACTTTAAAAAGTTTAAGAGACAAATATTTGGTTATTTTCGAAAAGAATATACTCCCTTCGTTCCAATAGTAGCTGTCCAATTTTTGGGTTGCACGCAAATTAAGAAAATGAGAGGGAAGTAAAAATGTTGTGAGTGTAATTTGAAAATAGGAGAGAGAATGAGTGGAGGGAATAGTAAATTATAATAGTGTTGTGAGTATTAAAATAATGTAGGAGAGAAAAATGAGTGGAGGGAATAGTAAAGATTATTTTGCCAAAAAAGGAAAGTGAAAGCTTTTAACGGGATACCCAAAATGATAAAATGAAAAACTTCTATTGAGACGGAGAGAGTATTATATTCAAAATATAGTAGTTTCACACTTATTATAAGCAAATTAGAATAGTATTAGAAATTACTTTCTCCACCCCATCACCCCATTATATATGTATAATTTTTCTTAATTAAAAAAAATAGATTGTAAAATCAGAACCTAAATCGAACCGGTTAACTGCCTAATTCGATTACGGTTTTACGGTTAGATCGGTGTTTCGGTTTATTCGGTTAAATTTATTTATTTATTCAAATTAGGTTTTTAAAAGAAATTTTTAACATAATTAAAAACAGTTACGAAAAAAGTTAATTTTCTAACATTTTTTGAATAAAAAAGTTAACTTTTTAACAGTTTTTTTGAAAAAAACAGTTAACTTTTTAACAGTTTCTGTTAAGTTCTATACTATATATTAACATTTTTTTCAATTTATTTTTTGATAAAAAAGACTATTTTAGATGTTGGTTAGTCCTGAAATTTTTTGCAAAAAGTTATATAAAGTTATGAATTTTGAAAGAAATAAAACTTAACTTTTTTTTTTCAAATTAGGTTTATAAAAGAAATTTTTATCAGAATTAAAAACAGTTACAAAAAAAGTTAATCTTCTAACAGTTTTTGAATAAAAAAGTTAACTTTTTAACAGTTTTTGAAAAAATAATTAACTTTTTAACAGTTTCTGTTAAGTTCTATACTGTATATTAATTTATTTTTTCAATTTTTTTTTGATAAAGAAGACTATTTTAGATGTTGGTTAGTCCTGAAATTTTTTGCAAAAAAGTTATATTAAAAAAGTTATGAATTTTGAAAGAAATAAAACTTAACGTTTTAAAAAGAAACGAAAGTATATAAAAGAAAAAAAGGACGGTACCCTTAAATTTTATTAATTAAAATAAAATTACAAAGAGGGAGACAACCAACCTTACCCTTTTATAAATAAGGGGGAACATTTAGGAGCCTTTATCTCAACCAAACTATTACAATTAAATAAAAATAAACCTAATCTAAAGTCTAAACTAATCTAATTAAAATAAAAATTAATCTAAAACATCATTCATTCATCAATCATCAATACTTTACGCGGAGCCCTCGACATCGTATTGATTTTAGATTCGATAATAAATGATCCTCTTCATAAGGCAAGTCTTGTTAGACAAATCTAAACAATCGAGCACAAAAGAAAAAGAATTACAATAAAATTGAAATACAATATACAACATAAAAATTAACAAAGAAAAAATCGTAAGTCGTCGTCTTGAATTTGCTTGAATCCGAGACGTGTTAGACACTCTCCTTAAGACTAATTCGCCCCCTCACTACGAGTGCTCGAGGTATTCAATGGACGTTAGTCTCCCAGGATAGAACGGATGAACCGGAACAACTTTGCACTTAAGTTTTCCGGCGAATTTTCCTATGCTTGGACAAAATCACCATGGATATTTCTCTAGGAGGCCAAAGAAAGATGATCACAAATTATAAGAGGGAGGTGGAGAATTGATGGAAAAGGAAAATCAATTTTCATTATTGTGGGTCTCTCTACTTATAGCTCCACTAACTCTCCCATAAATACCCAATTAATCTTAGTATTAATATGAGACTCATTACTTTCTATTCAAGAAGTTTAATACCAAACTTTGTAACCCCAAATTCTAAAGTAATGATCCATATTAATCCCTCAATTAATCTAGGAATTATGGAACATCAATAGTGGTGTTAACTTCTAAAAGTTACACTTTAACCTACTTACTTTGAGCTATCATATCTTTCTTATCCAATACCAAATTGGACATCTAGATATTCATTTTCATGTTCTCACAACGTGGAACATGAACCCACAATAATCTTTGTCAAACTATAAACGATTCATGTAAGGAAAATACACAATTTCCTTCACATATAACGAATTTTTCCAACAATCTCCCACATGAAGGAAATTAATGACGAGTTTGGTGATAGAGTCCGGCAGACGAAAACTTGCATACGATAGGTGTGGAAATGCCCATTGAACCTTCGCTAGTACAAGCATATTTACTCTACTCCCAAGTCGGTAGACGCGATGTCCTTGAACCGTTATGCTTTTTGTGTAGCCGATCATATACTTGACACAAGTAACGTCCTAACATAGTTCAATTATCATAGCTATGTTCATTCATGGCCCTGAACATTTTGCCTGGTTCTGTGAGAGGGTCTAAGAATTGAGCCTCGCACAATTCTCCTCAAAGCGGCCCCACTTCTCTCTCACATAGGTGATTTCTTAAAGGTAACCCGTATTAACCGCTCGAATTTTCGACGTGTAAGAATCATTAAAAGCCATAGGCTTATCCTTGTTCTTTCGGGATGTCACTAATAGGAATGGACTTGGGGTTGCTTCCCCCACAGTGACGCTACAAGTCTTTTAATAGTTAGGTGGTCCCATTGAATCTAGTTCTTGGGATCTCCAGTCATCTAGATTGGGTTTTCGCTGTGTTTAACTTTTAAGAGACTTAAGTCCCATTCCCCTCGTCGAGCTTTCAACTAACTCTCTATTTAACCCTTTGGTTAACGGATCCGCTAAATTTTCCTTTGACTTAACATAGTCAATGGATATTGTGCCAGTTGAGAGTAGTTGTCTAATGGTATTATGTCTTCGACGAATGTGTCTAGACTTACCATTATACATATGATTGTGTGCCCTTCCAATCGCTGATTGGCTATCACAATGTATACATATTGATGGCACGGGCTTTGTCCATCTTGGAATATCTTCTATAAATTGGCGTAGCCACTCGACTTCTTCACCACATTTATCTAACGCTATAAACTCAGATTCCATCGTGGATCTAGCTATAACCATTTGTTTAGAAGATTTCCATGATATAGCAGCTCCTGCTAATGTAAACACAAATCCGCTTGTAGACCTTGAGTCTTTTATATCGGATATCCAATTAGCATCGCTATATCCTTCAATTACCGCTGGATGTCTAGTATAGTGTAAAGCATAATCGCGAGTATATCGTAAGTACCTTAGTACTCTCACTATACCATTCCAATGTTCCGCTCCAGGATTACTTGTATACCGACTCAGTTTGCTAACTGTGTAAGCAATGTCTGGTTTAGTACAACTCATCAAGTACATTAGACTTCCAATGATTCTCGAGTATTCAACTTGAGAAACTGTGTCACCTCTATTCTTTGATAGATGTTGACTCATGTCTATTGGGGTTCTAGCAATAGCTAAGTCACCCTTGCTGAATATCTCAAGAATCTCATCCACATAATATGACTGGCTTAAAGCAAATCCATTTGATATTCTTGAAATTTTCACGCCAAGGATTATGTCGGCTAACCCCATATCTTTCATGTCAAACTTTGAGTTCAACATATCTTTAGTGGACTTTATCATTTTATCACAGCTCCCTATGATAAGCATGTCATCTACACAAAGACACAAAATGACGTAGCCATTTCCTGTGTCTCTAACATAGATACATTTGTCACATTCATTTATTTTAAATCCACTTTCCATCATGGCATGATCAAACTTTTGATGCCATTGTTTTGGTGCTTGTTTCAAGCCATACAATGACTTTACTAACTTGCACACTTTATTTTCTTGCCCCGGCGCAGAAAATCCTTCGGGTTGCTCCATGTAAATTTCCTCTTCTAAATCCCCATTTAGAAAGGCTGTTTTAACATTCATTTGATGTACTTCAAGATTCCGCAATGCGGCTATCCCAAGTACAATTCTTATGGATGTTATTCTCGTAACCGGAGAATATGCATCAAAGTAATCAAGGCCTTCCTTTTGCTTGTAACCTTTAATTACAAGTCTTGACTTATACTTGTCAATTGTTCCATCCGTCTTCATTTTCTGTTTAAAAATCCACCTATATCCTAGTGGTTTGCTTCCCGGAGGAAGATTCACTAATTCCCAAGTGTGATTTTGTAAAATGAAATCAATCTCACTTTTAATGGCCTCTTTCAACAAAGGTCCTTCGGAAGAGCTCACGGCCTCTTTATAACTTTGTGGTTCACTTTCAAGCATATAGGTTAGAAAATCTGGGCCAAAAGATTTTTTTACCCTACCTCGTTTGCTCCGTCGAGGTTCTACCTCCGCTTCATCATTTTCATCATGATGATTTCTTCCTTCTACTTCTTTTTCTTCTATTGAATCATGTCTCCATTTAGATGAACTTGCCTCATCTCTTTGGCATGGAAACACATTCTCAAAGAAAGAAGCATTTCTTGACTCCATTATAGTATTCTTGTGTATATCTTGAATTTTCGATTCACACACAAGAAACCTATAAGCACTACTATTGCGAGCATACCCAATAAATATGCAATCAATAGTTTTTGGTCCAATTTTCACCTTTTTAGGAGGTGGTATTGAAACCTTGGCAAGACACCCCCCACACTCGCATGTATTGGTATGATGGCACTCTTCCATGCCACATTTCATAGGGGATCTTATTTATTTTCTTTCGGGGCATTTTATTTAACACATAGTTTTCCGATAAGACGGCCTATCCCCACATGTTATCCGGTAACCCCGAACTTATTAACATGGCATTCATCATGTCCTTTAGAGTTCGATTTTTCCGCTCGGCAACTCCATTGGATTGTGGGGTGTATGGTGGTGTTGTTACATGTTTTATCCCATGTTGAGCACAAATACCTTCAAAAAGGAATTCATACTCACCACCACGATCACTTCTTATGACTTTTATTTTCCGGTTGAGTTGATTTTCAACTTCATTTTTATAGAGAACAAACTTCTCTATAGACTCATCTTTACTTTTGAGAAGATACACATAACAATATTTTGTGCTATCATCAACAAAAGTCATAAAGTACTTATTGCCCAACCATTTTGGACAAATGAATATATGATTTCAATGTACTCATGGAGTAGAACACAATCCAATAATCAATTAGTCATTTTGACAAATAACTAATTAAGAAAATAACTCATTATTTCCTTCAAAACACACTTTTTCCCATCTTTTTCCAATGTGGGATAACCACATTTTCCCTTTTCCAACCCACTTACTTTGAGCCTTAATATCTCATTCATTTCTCAACAAGGGATTTAGTCTTAAGATTGTTAGACAAATCTAAATAATCAAGCACAAAAGAAAAAGAATTACAATAAAATTGAAATACAATACTCCCTCCGTCCCGGCGAAAGAGCCACAAAATTTGTCCGGCACGCAAAATAAGAAATGTGATGTAGGAAAGAGAAAAAGTTTAAATGTTGTGAGTATGAAAAATTAAATAGGAGAGAGAATGAGTGGGAGGTGATGTAAGAAAGAGAATGTTGTGAGTGTAAAAGTAAAGTAGGAGAGAGAATGAGTGGAGAGAATAGTGATTTAAGGTTTCCTTTTTGGGAAAGTGGCTTTTTAAATGGGACGCCCAAAAAGGAAATAAATGGCTCTTTCGCTGGGACGGAGGGAGTATACAACATAAAAATTAACAAAGAAAAAACCGTAAGTCGTCGTCTTGAATTTGCTTGAATCCGAGACGTGTTAGACAATCTCCTTAAGACTAATTCGCCCCCTCACTATGAGTGCTCGAGGTCTTCAATGGACGTTAGTCTCCCAGGATAGAACGGATGAACCGGAACAACTTTGCACTTAAGTTTTCCGGCGAATTTCCCTATGCTTGGACAAAATCACCATGGATATTTCTCTAGGAGGCCAAAGGAAGAATATCACAAATTGTAAGAGGGAGGTGGAGAATTGATGGAAAAGAAAAATCAATTTCATTATTGTGGGTCTCTCTACTTATAGCTCCACTAACTCTCCCATAAATACCCAATTAATCTTAGTATTAATATGAGACTCATTACTTTCTATTCAAGAAGTTTAATACCAAACTTTGTAACCCCAAATTCCAAAGTAATGATCCATATTAATCCCTCAATTAATTTAGGAATTATGGGACATCAATAGTGGTGTTAGCTTCTAAAAGTTACACTTTAACCCACTTACTTTGAGCTATCATATCTTTCTCATCCAATACCAAATTGGACATCTAGATATTTCATTTTCATGTTCTCACAACATGGAACATGAACCCACAATAATCTTTGTCAAATGATAAACGATTCATGTAAGGAAAATACACAATTTCCTTCACATATAACGATTTTTTCCAACAAGTCTTGTTGTCTTTTTTCCACTCTAACCTAATCGTCAAGTAAGAGTTGATGTTTTAAGTTTTCACTTGTTAGTTGAGAACGTCTTTCATTCAAAACATTTCCTCCAACGCTAAATGCTGATTCAACAGCCACCGTTGAAGCATAAGAGGCTAAGACTTCTTTTGCAACTATTGAAAGCATAGGATAATTTTCTTTTCTTCTTGACCACCATTGTAAAACATCAAATTTATTTGAATTTGGGTCTTGATTTAATTCAAAATTGGTAATGAAATATGTTTCTAACTCCACGGAAATGTTTGATGATGATGAAGATGAACCTCGAGAAGGATCACGTTTTTTACTATACAAATTTGCAAAAAAACTATATGGATCCCCACTAGAAGAACTTTGTTGAGAAATAGAGGAAGCATCTTCATGTTCTTGACTTTGAGAAGTGTTTCCATATAAGCCATTATACTCATTAAAAAGGTTCACCAAATTATTTTTTTGTATTTTGAACAATAATTGATGAAAGTTCATTATCACCGTTACCATCGGGATATAACTTCAAATAATAATAAGCTACAATGCACTATAAATCATCCAATTTAACTCGGGGATCTAATAACTTTGCAACCAAAAAGAGAGACGGAATAATGTCAAAATATTTAAGCCACTTTTCTCTCATGGAAACAATATAATCTTTTAAAGCAGGGCATTGTCTTAAATTGTCAAAACTAATAACAATTGCAACATAATGCCCAAGCACCAAAACGAAAGTTGAATAATAAACTCCCGAAAAAGTCAAAGTAATGGCATTGAAAATCTTTAACAATTCACATAAATTAGTGCATGCATTCCATTGATAAGCAAGTAGAGGTTCATTATAGCCAATTGACATAAAAAATTGCATAAGGAGATCTTTATAAGCAAAACCATCGGTTAACATTTTGTAGGTGGATTTTCACCTAGTTGAAACATCTTAAGTAAAATATTTGTCTGACACACCTTTACATCTTAAAAATTTGATCTATTTTTTTTGTATTAATTTTTTTTAGAAATAAATTGAACACATTATCTAATTGGCTTAACATAAACCTCTAATACTTCCAAACCATCTATAACAAATAAGTTAATAATATGATATAAACATCTAATCTGAAAAAACTTACCACCAAGTGAGGGTTGACAAACGATAATTAATTCGGGTAAACTAGCCGTATTAGCACTTGCGTTGTCAAATGAAATAGTAAATATTTTATTCAAAATACCATACTCAACAAACATCTCAAGCAATTTTGTACAAATATTTTCCACGGAATGCGGTGGCTCAAAATCTTTATAAGCAATTAATTTTTTTTGGATAGTCCATGAATTATCTATCTAATGGCAAGTAACGCCCAAATAAGTGTTTCTTTGCCAATGATCTCTCCAACCATCGGCACAAATTAAAACTTTTTTTATAAATTTGATAAAATACCAATTAAATATTTTTTATATCGTTTCACCACTTTAGTAAATATCACGTACGAGATTCGTACGTGGTACTCTCGTGGCGGCGAGATTTAAAGAAAATCGAACAAAATTTCCATAATAATCATCATCCGCAAAATTAAAAGGAAGGCCTTTAACGCAAACTAATTTAGCTAGTTCATCCCTATAAATCCACTTATCAAATTTAAAAAGGACGGAAGGGGAAGACGAACCTTGTGCACCCGAACACGAACTATGTTGATATTGTAATTGAGATTGAATAGTGAAAATGCCAAGTTTCTCGAGATGTTTTGATGTGGTATGCCCGTTGAGCGTCCCATGCCCTCCGCCTCTTTTGAATGAGTAACTTTGGAACAATAGTTGTGAACGAAATAAAAGTGACAGGCTAGGCCCAGCGACGAAGCCCAATTATTCATCTATTATTGCCAACACGTTCTTAGTAGGTCAGCCCAAATATTATAGGGCCCATGACCTATCAAGCGAGATCAGTCGACCTAACTCATTGTCCGACCTACATGGTCCCGACCTAGCTTTGTCCGACATACTATCCACCTCTTATACGAGTTCATCCAGTCAGGTCGACCTTGATCTCGGGCACGCGACCTCGACCTACAAGGCGTACGTCGACCTACAGAGTCTTAATACTCACACAATTCTTTCTATAACAGGAGTCCTACAAATCAGGAGTTATATATGGACACGATCTCTTAAGCTAATCTGATCCATGATTCTAGGGATTTGATACAATCCCAATACAATTACAACTCTCATCAACAACTATAAATACTTCACAATATCAACCGTTCCAAGGTAATTTCTATTTGTTATTCTGAGTACCTTATTCTTGATAACTTATAAGCTCTCCATACACCATACTTACTCTCACGCCCGAGGGTATTCACCGGAGACCATTTCGGCTAGTCGTGGGTTCTTTGTTTCAGGTCAAATAGCCAGGTGATCAATCTTGCTGCTGGACAGAGACTGATAAGCACGATTCTTGCAGCAACAATTTGGTTCCATTGCCGGGAATCGTTGCTTTTTGACCTCGAAACTTTTTGCACACCATTATAATGGCTTCTGACGGACATGTTACGGATGCCTCGAATGAGATTAATCAAGGAAACGCTGGCCAGAATGCGGAGGTCGGTGCCGAAACTTGGAACGCTAACTTGCCTCCTCCCTCACCACAGCGCCAGGCTAGGAGGGCGACACGCTCCAATAGTGTTGCAGAGGGGACTGGTTTACCTGATAATAGGAGGCAACAGAAGAGGCCTATGCCAGAAGCAGAAGCCCGGCCACAGCCAAAATGGCAACTGATAGGTCGAACTGTTGCTAGCGACAACACAGGTCCCTCAACTAATCACCCCAGTAGGAAAGAAATGTTGCTGAAGCGGGCTAGGTTGCTACAAGGCTTGTTGGACGTTCATGACAAGTTACTCTTGTTGCCTGAGTCTCCTAAGGGTGATGGAGGATCTCAGCGACATGCTCCTTTGGCTACCTCCCACAGGCAACCTAATAGAAGTGCCAAACAGAATGGAAGTGCTCGCCAGAATAATGAGCAACAAAGGATTGTACAGCATGTTCGTTCCCACATATCTATCCCAAGTAACAACCTGAGGAGTTATCTCAACCGTAATAGGGAGCAGGAGGCAGAATCTGAATTGAGGCGACAAAGGGAGGTCGAAAGAAATAGGCGTAGGTCGCCTGCTAGAACGGAAAGGTCGCAATCACACCGAGAGAGGAATAGGCGCAGGTCGCCTGTCAGGTCAATTAGGTCGCACTCCCACAGGGAGAGAAGAAGTAGAGAAGTAACTCCACCCAGAAGTGAAAGGCATATGGCCTACTCTCAAAGGGAGCCTCACCAGGAGGAGAGGCAGAGATCGAATCATGTCTCCTATCAAAGGGACGACCACCCGGATGCTAGGGAGCTGTTGAATTTGAGAAGGAGACTGGAGAAAATGGAGAATGACATGAAAGAGGATGATGGAAAGGGCGAACGAAACTATAATACTCTTCATCCCTTGTCCAAAGAATTGCTCGATCTACGACCACCCGTGGGTTTCAAGCTACCTTCTCTCGACAAATATTCAGGTGCGACCAACGCCCTGAACCATATGCAACACTTTGAGGCCACCATCTGTTTGGTCTCCTCCGAGGATGATGTACTGTGCAAGGCACTAACCAGCACCTTCACAGGTGCAGCACTGACTTGGTTTTGTGGTTTAACGCCGGGCTGTATTACCTCGTGGGAGTACATGAGGAAGAAATTTCTAGATCACTTCTCAACAGTTGGGGCCAGAAAGAAGACGGTCACCGACATGAACAATCTGATGCAAGGCAAGACTGAGAGCTCCATGAGCTACTTCACTAAGTTCAAGGAGATGGTCGACCAGATCGAGGAAGACCTAACAGACAGGGAGGTAATAAACTGCTTTAGGAATGGGGTGTCCTCTCCTGATCTAGACTACGAGCTGTAGGTCAGGAGCGTGAAGACCAGGCAGGAGCTGTTTGAAAGGGCCTATTATGTGGCCATAACTGAGGAGAGAAAAGAGAAAAAGAAGTAGAAGGGTTCGAAGCAGCCCGAAGCTGGAAATTCTAATAAAGGCGACCAAGCAAAGAATGGTAGCAACAACAAGAACGGGAAAAATTGAACAAGGGCTACGGAGAGAGTGCCCGAGAATTTCACGCCGTTGATCGTTAGTCGAACAGAGATAATGAATTTTGTCGAGCTAGGCCCACCTGCCCCGATGAACCCAGGAAATAAGTTCAGAAGGGACAACAGCAAATATTGTGATTACCACAAGGATACGGGTCATACTATAGAAGAGTGCTTTAGTTTGAAGCGTATTATTCAGAAGCGGGTTGACAGTGGAAGGCTCGACATGTATGTGAAGGGACCTCAGCCTAACGAAAGCGAGCAAACTACAGAGGGTGTAGTTCAACCAAGTCAGCCTCAGTTAGATTTGGGAGTTATCACCGAGCAGGCTAGCAACACTGCTTTGAAGCACAAGGTTTTTCAGCTCAACAAAGCTCCTCATGTGCCACCTAGAAGCTACATCAGAGATGAAGTCATCAGTTTTTATCTGGACAAGCTAGCTACCAACATGGCTGCAAGGAAGCAGGTTCTGATAATTTTGGGTTTAATAGACGGTTATACAACGAGCAGGATTCTGATCGACACGGGGGCTTGTAAGGATATCCTCTTCTATAGAACTTTCAAGGAGATGGGATTGACGAAGGAAAGTTTGTCGCCTTATGATGGTTGACTGGAGGTCTTCACCAATCATAGGGTGGATGCTAAGAGGCAGAGCGAGCTAGAGGTCGACATAGGCCAACAACCTTTTAGGGTCATGACTATGGTAACATTTATTGTTATAGATGTGATTAGTGATTATGCTGCTATTTTGGGTATCCTTGGCCAAGTCGCACTTGAAATGGTGGCCTCTATCCCCCATCAGCAAGTTAAGTTCCCTACATTAGCTGGAGTAGGCTGCATGCAGAGTACAGCTCGAGCTTACCTTGATTACGTCCTTCGAACAAGGAAGAAGATGGAGCTAGAACTTGATACTCCTGAAAGATACTTAAAGCTCTCAAAATCTGTCACCACAACTTCTCGACTATCTACAATCACATGTGTAGAAGAGGCGACCTATCACTCGCATGACTATGTCATAACTAAGACGACAGGTCCCTCCCAAAACACTATGGTCAATTCAGATGCAGTTATGGTCGACCAAGCATCATAGGCTAGCTATGCCTACGTATCGACCAAAACTCGGGGGCCACCACCAGTGATATTGCAGATGAACTGGATGATATGATAGTTGAAGAGGCTCCACACTTAGGGGCCGAGGAAAGAAAAAGGGTTCGTGAGATTATTATTGAGACCCTACCGTTCAGAGACGGTCCGGAGCTAGAATCTGTGGACGAGCTTGAAGTAGTGATAACTAATCCCTCCTATCCCGATCAAAAAATTCAAATTGGTAGATAGTTGTGATCTGAGGAAAGAGCAGAGATTGTCGAGCTATTAAAAGAAAGCAGTGATGTTTTGTCTTGGCATTTGGAAGACATGAAAAGGATCAAGGAGGAGGTCGATGTCCACAGGCTGGAAGTCAATCCGACCATGAAGCATAAGGAGTAGAAGCTGCGAAGTTTTGCTTGTGACAAAGAAGAGGCGATCAAGCTTGAGGTACAAAAACTTTTGAGTGCATGTATCATTAAGGAGGCTTCTCATATCACCTGGCTAACAAATGTGGTGATGGTAAAGAAATCTAATGGCAAATGGCATATGTGTGTCGACTTCACCAACCTCAATCTGGCCTGCCCAAAGGATAGCTACCCACTGCCCCGGATCGACAAGTTGGTTGACTCTATAGCCTGGCATACTACTCTAAGCTTCCTCGACGCATATTCAGGCTACCACCAGATCATGATGTATAAGGATGACGTGGTGAAGACAGCCTTTCAAGCTGCTGGAGGAATCTACTGTTACAACATGATGCCGTTAGGCTTGAAGAATGCAGGAGTGACCTACTAAAGGATGGTCAACAAGGTATTTGCCTCACAAATTGGCCAAAACATGGAGGCCTACGCCGACGATATGGTCATCAAAACAAAGGTCGGACATCACGTGGTCGACCTAAGGGAAACGTTCGCCAATTTATGGGCAAACAACATGAAACTTAATCCGAGCAAGTGTGTATTTGGGGTAGCAGCTGGAAAATTTCTTGGTTTAATGGTCTCTCAGCGGGATATTGAAGCTAATCCTGAAAAGATCAAGGCTTCGGTCGACATGAAGAAGCTGTTGGGTTTTATGGGTCCATGCGCAGCGGAATTAGTATCTAAATAACACAAAACCCAGAAGCCCTAAGATCCGTTCTATACAATTAAATTGAATTCCTATGAGATAGAATTTGCCAACCTTAATTGCTTTCTGTTCTTGAGCTATCGAACAATCTATCGATGTGATTTTGAATCACAAACTTCGATCTTCAAAAACTTGAATCTTCAGATTAGAACTCTAGGCCTTGATTGTCGTACGAGCGAAGACCCTCTAGTAGTATCCACACCTTTGAATGAACCAAGAACGATTCTTGAGAATTGCTAGATTCTTAAACCTTTGAAGGATATTGAGAAACCTTTTATTGTGATTTTTCCTTAGAAAATTCGGCTATACAATATGGTTCACAGACCTCATATTTATACTAAGTTGTGCCCTAATCGTATTAGGAAACAATCTGTAAACTGCCTCTGTGGCAAGATATGTCGCGTGATGACTCTTGCCCCCTCTGGGCAAGATCTGTCGCGCGATGACTCTTTCCAGATCAGGAACTCTCAATTTTCTTCCTTTGGTTTAACCAATTCATTTCAATTGTGTGTGACCCAATAGGATTATATTATATTGGCAATAAGCCTGATCATATCGACCCTCATAAAACATAAGCGGACTCTAGCAAGCCATTATGTCTACCCAATTAATATAACGTAAAAGTTCACATTTCCAATGGTACACTTCCATTTATCCCTTTGTCTCACGATGTTATATTGAACACAAGTCATGGTCCACGTCAACTTGTATTTGTTCAATACTTTCTCGATATTGAGTATAATGATAATCCAATCGCATTGGGGTATGTCCATACACTTTCATCATTATCACTCATCGAGGGGCACTAGCAAAACATCTCTCTTTCGAGGGACAAATTCCATCTTGACTTATCATCCTTCCCATCATGAATCCGATCATGCCAAAGATAGCCTTTATAAATATCGTGTTAAGATATCGTTTGACTAAAATCAAACATAACTTTCATCATATGTAAGGTCATGATAATCTCAGATCTAGGGACTAAATGAAGTGACCATATGAGATTTAATTATGACATTTGACCATGACATAAATCTCATACGGGTCAAGTCCAGTCACTTGTTCACTAACAAGTACCCATAATTTTAATGTGCATCTCTATGCATATAATCATCATATGATTATCCATTATCAATTATACTAATTATTCACTTAATAATTAGGGACGGATATTATTACAATAAATATGCAAAATATATAATAATCAAATAATAAACTTTTCATATAATAATAAATAATGTCAACATATAGGTCTATCAACTATAGGCCTAGGGCATAACACTAACAGTCTCCCACTTGCACTAGGCCCAATTTCTCATGTATCGAATACCCATGGACCTAACATGTCCATCATGCTTAGCTTGTGGAAGAGCCTTAGTTAATGGGTCCGCCACGTTGTCATTAGTGTCTACTCTGCATATCTTTATGTCTTCCCTTTCACATATCTCTCGGATAATGTGGAAACGTTGAAGTATGTGTTTGGATCTTTGATGTGAACTTGGTTCCTTTGCTTGTGCAATGGAACCATTATTGTCACAATAAAGTTCAATAGGATCATTGATACTTGAAACGACTTCCAAATCACTAATGAACTTTTTGATCCAAACAGCTTCCTTAGCTGCATCAGATGCTGCTATGTACTCAGCTTCGATTGTAGAATCAGCGACGGTACTTTGCTTGGAACTTTTCCAACTGACAGTGCCTCCATTCAGCGTAAACAAAAATCCTGTCTGCGATCTGTAATCATCTTTGTCGGTTTGGAAGCTAGCATCTGTGTAACCTCTTACAACAAGATCTTCTTCCATTCCTCCAAAGACGAAGAATACATCCTTAGTTCTTCGTAAGTACTTGAGGATATTCTTGACTGCTATCCAATGTGGTTTGCCGGGATCCGATTGGTACCTACTCGTCATGCTTAGAGCACACGAGACATCAGGTCTAGTACATAACATAGCATACATGATAGACCCAATTGCCGAAGCATATGGAATACCATTAATTCTCTTTCGCTCATCATTAGTCTTAGGACTTTGAGTCTTGCTAAGAGATACACCATGCAACATTGGCAAGTTTCCTCTTTTAGAATTTTCCATTTGAAATCTTCTAAGAACCTTGTAAATGTAAGTACTTTGACTTAAACCAATCATCCTTTTAGATCTATCTCTATAGATCTTGATACCAAGGATATATGCAGCTTCACCCATATCTTTCATTGAAAAACACTTTCCCAACCAAGACTTGACAGTCTGTAGTGCAGAAATGTCATTTCCAATGAGTAAGATATCACCGACATACAACACTAGAAATAGTGCTACACTCCCACTAATTTTCTTGTATACACAAGGTTCATCTTCGTTCTTGATAAAGTCAAACTCTTTGATTGCTTCGTCAAAACATAGATTCCAACTCCTAGAAGCTTGCTTCAATCTATAGATGGATCTCTGCAACTTACACACCTTATTAGAATTTTCTGAACTGACAAAACCTTCAGGTTGTATCATGTATACATCCTCAAGTAACTTCCCATTTAGGAAAGCTGTCTTGACATCCATTTGCCATATCTCATAGTCATAATATGCGGCTATGGCAATTAAAATTCTAATAGACTTGAGCATAGCTACAGGCGAAAAGGTTTCATCATAGTCGATGCCATGAATCTGCCTATATCCCTTAGCTACAAGTCTAGCCTTATAGGTGTGCACCTTCCCATCCAGTCGGTCTTTTTCTTGAAGACCCATTTGCACCCTATGGTTCTTACACCTTCGGGTGGATCAATCAAGTTCCAAACTTGATTATCAGCCATGGATTGTAATTCGGACTTCATGGCCTCTTGCCATTTTTTCGAATCAGGAGAGGACGTCGCTTCTTGATAGCAAGTAGGTTCATCATTTTCGATGAACTCCACTTCATCACTTTCCGTAACGAGAAATCCATATCTCTCAGGTTCGGATCGTGACCTACCACTTTTGCGAAGGACTTGTGCATCTTGAACCGGTTCCACAACTCCTTGTGAACTTGGTTCAGTTTCTACCATTGGTTCAATGTTGCTTTTGGGTTCTCGAACTTCTTCGAGATCTATTTTACTCCCACTGGTTCCTTTGCAAAGAAACTCCTTTTCTAAGAAGGTATCATTTCGAGCAACAAACACTTTGTTCTCATTTCGGTTGTAGAAATAGTATCCTTTAGTTTCCTTAGGATAACCCACGAAAATACATTTATCAGACTTGGGTGCTAGCTTGTCAGAAGTTAACTTCTTGACATATGCATCACAACCCCAAATCTTCATGAAAGACAAACTGGGTTTTCTTCCATACCACATCTCATATGGGGCCTTTTGAACTGATTTGGTAGAAACTTTGTTTATAGTGAAAGCAGCAGTTTCTAGTGCATGTCCCCAAAAGGATAAATGAAGCTCAACTTGACTCATCATTGAACGAACCATATCCAACAAAGTTCTATTCCTCCTTTCAGACACACCACTCCATTGTGGTGTTCCGGGTGGAGAGAGTTCTGAAACGATTCCACAACTCTTAAGATGACTGTCAAATTCTTGGCTCAAATATTCGCCACCTCGATCGGATCGAAGTACTTTAATAGTTTTGCCAAGTTGATTTTGCACCTCATTTTGAAATATTCGAAATATCTCAAACGATTCACTTTTATGTTTCATTAGATAAACATATCCAAATCGACTATAATCATCAGTGAATGTAATGAAGTACTGAAATCCTCCCCTAGCATTGCTACTCATAGGTCCACACACATCAGTATGTACGAGGCCTATTAAGTCGCCCGCCCTTTCACCAGTTTTGATAAACGGGTCCTTGGTCATCTTGCCTAGTAAACAAGATTCGCATGTCTCATATGATTCATAATCATGTGAGTCTAAAAATCCATCTTTATGGAGTTTAGAAATGCGTTTCTCATTTATATGGAAAAGATGACAATGCCATAAGTAAGTGTGGTTTACATCATTGGGTTTAGATTTCTTGTTAATGTTATAGATATCATTATCACGATTTTCAAAATCAAGGATATAAAGGCCATTGAATGAAATAGCAGTACAATAATGCATATCACTCTTGTAAATAGAAAACTTCTTATCACATATAAGAAAATTAAAACCTTCATTATCCAAACTTGAAATCGAAATAATATTCCTACTTAAAGCTGGAACGTAATAACAATTGTTCAAAACAAGTATTAGTCCACTAGGTAAAGTAACTTCATAAGTTCCTACGGCTAATGCAGCAACTCTTGCTCCATTTCCCAGACGTAGGTCCACTTCACCATCTTCAAGCATCCTTCTGTTCTTTAGACCCTGCACATTTAAACAAATGTGAGATCCACATCTGGTATCCAATACCCAAGAACTAGAAGTAGATAGGAATATATCTATAACAAAGATACTTGAAGTTGAGGCAACACCTTTGCTCTTCTTCAGTGCTTCCTGATATTTCTTGCAGTTTCTCCTCCAATGTACAATCTCATTGCAATGGAAGCAGACTGCGTCCTCTTGGGACTTGGTCTTAGCTTCTTTGGGTTTGGCAGCCTCTTTGGGTTTGGCAACACTTGCCTTAGGATTAGCAACTTTTGCCTTTCCCTTACCCTTGAAACCTTTCCCTTTGTTAACCATCAACACATGATCGATTTTCTTTTTGATGATATTGGTTTCCGCAGTGTTCAACATTTGAATTAGCTCGGAAAGGTTCTTATTCATGCCCCCCATGTTATAGTTCATTATGAAATTACTAAAATTTTCGGGCAATGAATTCAATATCATGTCAGTAGCCAACTCTTGGCTAATTGGAAAATCGAGCCTCTAAGATGCTCAATGTGGCCCTTCATCTTTAGAGCATGGGGACCAACATCTTATCCATCACTCATCTTGCATGAGGTTAGAGCTTTAACTGTGTTATACCTTTCCTGCCTTACTTGAACTTGAAACATTTCCATCAGTCGATTGTTTAGATCAACTGTCCCCAAGTGCTCAAGATCCTTCTGAAGGCTCTTACACATGGCGGAGAGCATAAGGCAACCAACATCAGTAGCATCACGCTTATGCTTCAGATATTTATCCTTCACTTCCCTAGTAGCATTGGCAACAGGTTCAGGTGGAACAGGTTCCTCGAGAACGTACAATTTTTTCTCTTGCCTGAGAACAATTCTCACGCTACGGATCCAATCCATATAGTTTGTACCATTCTCTTCCAACTTTTCCTTCTCAAGGATAGATCGCAGTGAGAGATGATTATTGTTTGATGCCATTTATTCTACAAAAAGATATACATAAAATATGAACACATATAAGTAACACATATTATATGAAAAGTATAATGCATTTATATGAAAATAAATGATCCCACTAAATTATACACCTTCCAATGCAAATAAGCATAATATACATTTAATGGGCTAAGATCCAACTTTAATTTAATCTCAAGTACGCTATGGCGCACCGCTCAAGATTGAAATTAATTAGGTAGAAAACATCAATCATATCGTATATGACTCTTAGATCTTTTATGAGATTTATTTAAGACATCATATGTCTAAGCATATTTTAATCTCATCTTATGCCTTGGGTCCAAAACCATTTTGACCCAATTAAGTTCATCCACTTTAAACGTATAGGAACCACCATTTCCCCATCTTGCTCGCAAACGAATAGAATCAAAGTACCTTCCTATGGCAAGCCCACCCAAAACTACTCGAGTGGTATCAAGTGTTTTAATCATGGATTGGCATAAAGAACTTAAAAGTTAAATGAAGTTTCTTTAAAGAAGATTATAAGCATATCAACAAAGATAATTATAATGTACACCAGGTAAGTTCCAAGGAAAATAGGTGAGCCACAAGGACTACTTAAGTACCAAATCTTTCCTTCGACAGAACTCTCCTAGACATGTACAATTACAATATCAGCTTGATTGCAACATAATCAATACTTTGTATACTGACTTGTTTCTCAAAACAATCAGATTCCTTCAAATTTTGCGTAAACTGGCTTGTTTCTCATAAACAATCATAAAACAAAATTTTTAATGTTTCAATGTAAACATTCAGGAAATTATAATTCAATGTTTCAACTAAACATCTAACAAAACTCTTAACACATAAGAACATATAATTCATGCATAGCAACAATTAATAAAATCACATTTAAATTAATTAAGCATGCATAAACAATGAATTAATCTAGCATAGCCCTATAAATTTAATTTCCAGAAATTTACAGCAACCACATTAAAACAGAAACATATCAGATTATAAACATAATCACAGATTAGCAGGAAAATTTAACAAACTGATTCTGTCCAGATTTGGCAAAGTCTGTCGTGTGACAGAAACTTCCATAAGGCCGGATCCGTCGTGCGACCAGACGAGCCCATCTGACTGCCCATGGCCAACTCTGTCGCGTGACTAGAGTTGCCAGATTTGCAGATTTTTCCAGCTACAATCAATTCCAATCATAAAACAATTAAATCATATAAAATAACCTTTTAACAGATTTAATTCAACATAATCAGAAAACGATTTTTCCACATTGTTTCACATAAACAATTAAAATTCTACCGCATACAAAACATGCAAAGAACATATAAACAATTTATATCAATTTTTATCATGTTAATTCAAACTTAACCATACGAACGGGGCTCTGATACCACTGTTGGGTTTTATGGGTCCATGCACAGCAGAATTAGCATCTAAATAACACAAAACCCAAGAGTCCTAAGATCCGTTCTATACAATTAAATTGAATTCCTATGAGATAGAATTTGCCAACCTTAATTGCTTTCCGTTCTTGAGCTATCGAACAATCTATCGATGTGATTTTGAATCACAAACTTCGATCTTCAAAAACTTGAATCTTCAGATTAGAACTCTAGGCCTTGATCGTCGTACGAGCGAAGACCCTCTAGTAGTATCCACACCTTTGAATGAACCAAGAACGATTCTTGAGAATTGCTAGATTCTTAAACCTTTGAAGGATATTGAGAAACCTTTTATTGTGATTTTTCCTTAGAAAATTTGGCTATACAATATGGTTCACAGACCTCATATTTATACTACGTTAGTATTAGTATTTGTGCCCTAATCGTATTAGGAAACAATCTGTAAACCGCCTCTGTGGCAAGATATGTCGCGCGATGACTCTTGCCACCTCTGGGCAAGATCTGTCGCGCGATGACTCTTGCCAGATCAGGAACTCTCAATTTTCTTCCTTTGGTTTAACCAATTCATTTCAATTGTGTGTGACCCAATAGGATTATATTATATTGGCAATGAGCCCGATCATATCGACCCTCATAAAATATAAGCGGACTCTAGCAAGCCATTATGTCTACCCAATTAATATAACGTAAGAGTTCACATTTCCAATGGTACACTTCCATTTCTCCCTTTGTCTCACGATGTTATATTGAACACAAGTCATGGTCCACGTCAACTTGTATTTGTTCAATACTTTCTCGATATTGAGTATAATGATAATCCAATCGCATTGGGGTATGGCCATACACTTTCATCATTATCACTCATCGAGGGGCCCAAGCTAAACATCTCTCTTTCGAGGGAAAAATTCCATCTTGACTTATTATCCTTCCCATCATGAATCCGATCATGCCAAAGATAGCCTTTATAAATATCGTGTTAAGATATCGTTTGACTAAAATCAAACATAACTGTCATCATATGTAAGGTCATGATAATCTCAGGTCTAGGGACTAAATGAAGTGACCATATGAGATTTAATTATGACATTTGACCATGACATAAATCTCATACGGGTCAAGTCCAGTCACTTGTTCACTAACAAGTACCCATAATTTTAATGTGCATCTCTATGCATATAATCATCATATGATTATCCATTAACAATTATACTAATTATTCACTTAATAATTAGGGACGGAGATTATTACAATAAATATGCAAAATATATAATAATAAAATAATAAACTTTTCATATAATAATAAATAATGTCAACATATAGGTCTATCAACTATAGGCCTAGGGCATAACACTAACAGCAGCCTACCTGTATTAAGGAGAAGCAGCGACTCAATGGTAGGGTGGCAGCCCTAGGTCACTTTATTATTAAGTTAGTAGAGAGGTCTCTCCCCTTCTTTAAATCTTTGAGGGGGACACGAAAAAATTTGAATGGACGATCGAATGTTCTTCGTCGTTCCAGCAGCTTAAGGAGTATCTCGCCTCTCCGCTGTTATTGAGCAACCCGATTATGGGGGAGACTTTGTTCGTTTATTTGTCTGTTGGCAACCAAGCTGTGGTCGCTGTTCTAGTTCGAGAAGATGGAGGGCTTCAGAAGCCCGTGTATTATGTGAGCAAGGCCCTGTCCGACGTGGAGGGCATGTATTATAATGTAGAAAAAGTGGCTTACGCTTTGGTTGTAGCATCCAGGAAGTTGTGAGCTTATTTCTTAGCTCTCCCCATTATCGTGCTAACCAATGCTCCTCTAAGGAAGATCCTACATAAGCCAGAAAGTTCAGACCGACTACTCAACTGGTCAATTGCTCTCACATAATTCGACATTGAGTATAGGCCTTGAAAGGCGTTGAAAGCTCAAGCTTTGGCAGAATTCTTGGTCGAGCTTACGTTCACCAAGGAAGATAGTGAAGTTAGAGCTTGGAAGGAAAATATAAAGGGAAAGGAGACCGCAACTCAGCCCGCTGTAAATTTGCCCGTCGATTGCTGGAAATTTTATTATGATGGGTCGGCAACAAAGAATGTTAGTGGAGCTGGAATTGTTTTGGTCGAGCCAGAATCGGGGACGGTCTATGAAGAAGCTCTGAGATTCAAGTTTGAAGCTTCCAATAACCAGGCCGAATATGAAGCTCTGGTCGCAGCCATCGAGTATGCAAAATGTTTTGGGGCGACCAAAATTGTAGCTACTGTGATTCTCAGTTGATAGTGAATCAAGTCAGAGGAGAGTATGAGGTGCTGAATCCTACCTTGGTCAAATACTGTGACCTGGTGAAGGAGCTGATCAAAGACTTGGAATTCTAGGAGATATAGAGGGTTGGTCAAGATGATAATGAATGGTGACCTACTCTCGAAACTGGCCACATCGGACTAGCAGCATGGGGAACCTATCTCTTACCTCGAACATCCAGCTTATGAGAGGGTTCAAATTCAATGCCTGGAGGATACTACTAGAGAATGGGTTTACACCAAATGCTGGATCTAGAGACAGGCGAGCTACCTACGGACGAGAAAGGAGCTCAAGCTCTCAAGAAGAAAGCCCCGAGGTATGTCATTCATGGGGATGCATTATTAAGAAGGTCATACACTAAACCGTTATTGAGGTGCGTTCACCCTCAGGAAGTTACTCAGCTGATGTAGGAGGTACATAGTGAGGTTTGCGGTGGACACCCGGGGGCCAGAACTTTGGCCGACAAATTGATTACATTGGGTTATTATTGTCCCCACATGAGAGCGGACACTCACGACTTTATTCAGGGGTGCGACCAGTGCCAAAGATTTGCTGACCTACCTAGACTGCCTACGACCGAGGAAACACCAGTGGTCGTAACTTGGCCTTTCGATATGTGGGGAGTCAATTTGATTGGTCCCTTCCCGCCCGCCCAAGGAAATTGTAAGTACGTGATCGTTGCTATTGATTACTTTACCAAGTAGGTCGAGGCCAAGCCATTGGCTAGGATTACTGAGGAAAACACCATCAACTTTATTCGCAATTTCATTTGGTGCCGTTTTGGGATTCCTCGAGCTATAGTGTCGGACAACGGGTTACAGTTCTCCACAGCTTTTGAGCAAGAAATGCACATAGTAGGAGTCAAACATTGGAAGTTGTCAGTCTCCTATCCTCAAGGTAAAGGGCAAGCCGAAGCAGTAAACAAACTGGTCCTCTCTGCACTTAAGACGAGTTTGGTTGGTCGACGAAGCAACTGATTGGACGAACTTCCCATTGCTCTCTGGGTAGTTCGCACAACCACTCGGGGGCCCATGGGGGAAACCCAATTCGCTCTCGCATATGGATCAGAAGCCATGGAGCCGGTCGAGCTACAAGTCCCTACAACAAGGGTAGTTTTCTTTGATCAGGAGCAGAACGACGTCAACAGGTTGATCGACTTAGGTTTGCTCGACGAGAAGCGAGATACAGCTCAGTTACGGATGGTCAACTATAAGTAGAAAACTAAGATCTACCACGACAAGAAAGTAAAGAGAAGATTGTTCCAAGTGGGGGACTATGTGCTAGGAAAGATCGAGGTAACTGGAAGGAAGGCTCAGCAGAATAAGTTATCTCCTAACTGGGAAGGTCCCTACATCGTTACTCAAGTGGTCAAGGAAGGAACTTATGTGATTGTCCATCCAGATGGGGAGGAGTTGAAACATCTGTGGCAAGCTAGCCACCTTATCAAATACTACTTTTAAGTTCAGTTTCAATTTTAGCTTCAGTTTTCAGTTTGAGTTTAGTTTCAGTTCTGGATTTCTGTTTTCTGTATAATCATTCTACTACTTCAATAAAAGTTGCAGTTCTATTCAACCAAGCTGTGTTACGTCTATGCATCGATCTAAGAGACTCGACTCTTAGTCAGTCTTGTCCCTTTAACAGGCTCGACTCATAGTCAGCTTCGTTCCTTTAACAAGTCCGACTTTTAGTCGACTTTGATCTAACGGGCTCGACTCTTAGTCAGCCTCGTTTCCTTTAACAAGTACAACTCTTAGTCGACTTCGTTCTAACTGGCTTAACTCTTAGTCAGCCTCGTTCCTTTAACAAGTTCGACTCTTAGTCGACTTCGTTCTAACGGGCTCGACTCTTAGTCAGCCTCGTTTCTTTAACAAGTCCGACTCTTAGTCGACTTCGTTCTAACGGGCTCGATTCTTAGTCAGCCTTGTTCCTTTAACAAGTCTGACTCTTAGTCGACTTCGTTCTAACGGGTTCGACTCTCAGTCAGCCTCGTTCCTTTAACAAGTCTGACTCTTAGTCGATTTCGTTCTAACGGGCTCGACTCTTAGTCAGCCTCGTTTCCTTTAACAAGTCCGACTCTTAGTCGACTTCGTTCTAACAGGCTCGACTCTTAATCAGCCTCATTCCCTTAAACAGGATTGACTCTTAGTCAATCTCATTTTCAACAGGCGGGTATTAAATTGACTTTGTTTCTAAAAACTAAGTTCGACCTAAGGCTAGCTATGATTTCAATCTCGATTCAATCTAGTTCGACATATATACCAGCATGAATCCAAGCCAAGTGATTCAATTAAAAAGTTAACTACGATTAAATAGAAACGAGTCCCCCAAAAGCGGGCCAGGACTTAAGTAGAACAAAAAGTATTACGAGTTAAACTACCTCCCAAAAATCCGGGCCAAGGCATTGATACATAAACAAAAAAGAAAAATTGTTTTGAGACTTGTTTCATTACATTATCAAACGAATAACCAAGAAAATTCAGATTGATGGATCACCCTCAGTTTGGTCGACAGACTTGGCTTGATCACCAGTAGGCTGCTCATGCTCTTGTTCTCGCTGTTGGGACTGGACTATCTTGCCTGATTCAGAGTCACCATAATCGACCTCTTCTTCCTCCACAGAGTCTACCTCATCAAGATCTTTAAGTATTGTGTTAAAGTTAACTTGTTCGAAAGGAGGAGCGACCCAGGGTTCCGCTTCCAGTTTGGCATCTTCTTGAGCGATGGCCTCCAGATCACTGTCGATATATGGCACCTGAGGATGACCAAGGTGAGCCTGCATGTCATATTACTCCTCAGAAGCCCACTTGGCCAATTGCTAAATTGAGATGTCGACTGAGGGGTCTACCAGAATATGTCGAGCCATATGGCGTCGACCAACATCATAGAAAGAGAAGGCTTGGATCTGAATGTTGTTGAAACATTCATCACTATCCTTATATGCTTCTACAGCAGCCTCCGCAGCAGCATTGGCTTGAGCATCGGACTCCTCTTTCCATTTGGAGCTAGCAGCACTGTGGTCCTCATTCAGTTTTGTCAGAAATTCATCTCGATTGTGAAGCACCTTCTGGATAGTCTCAAGTTCAGCTTTAGCGGCCTCCTTCTCCAGCCGAATGGTCGTATTCTCATCTCTCAGCATGCCTACCTCCTCCCTGGCGACTCCCAGCTCGAACAACACATGATCCCTCTTCATGGTCGTATCATTGTTAAGCAGCTTCAAAGAATCATATGCCGAGTTAGCATCCACCAACTCTTCCCTCAGCTTACTCACCTCCTAGCACTTTCTATTATACTGGATCTTAGCTGGCCTTTCTTGCTCTAAGGTGGCCTTCCAGCTACTTTTGGCCTGTTCGTTGATAGTAAGAGACTGCATAAAAGCAAAGCCTAAGGATCAGGTCGACAAGGCGATTAAAATAAAAAGAAATCAAAAATTACCAATCAGGTAAAATCAAGGAATACCTCGATGTGTAGAAGGCTGGACCTTTGGATATACTCCTCGGGAGTAAACCCCTTCTCAGTGAGTTGAGCTTGCAAGTTAGGGTCTACATCCTGTCTTACAATAACCTGCCCGTATTCTAGTTTATGTTGACAACGGCTTGCACTATTAAGGGGAGTGAGAGGAGGCACCTCGCTCAACCTGGCCACCTTGGCCTGCACGAACTTTGTGCTAGAAGGTGTTCGAAAGGAGGGATGGTCGGAGGTCGATGACTTCTGAGATTTAGCCCCCTCAAGTCCTTGGTCGTCAGTAAACCTTTTTCTCAGTCTGGACTTCAGTGGGCAGGTATCATCATCTTCCAGATTAATGAGATCGATGTCAGCATCTTTGGAAGGGGCCTCTCCAGCCGGCTCAAATGTTGATTCAGGATCCGACAACTTCTTAGTCGAAGCATCGACCTCATCAGCTTCCACCCTAGTAGCTTGATCTTTGGGCGAGTCAGTGTTCACGGGGTATGCATTCTCAATCTCCTCAATGGGAACCAGTCCCACGCCATCCTTGGGCAGAAGTTTGTTTCTATCCAAAGCCTCTTTCTCGCGACCAGCCCTTGCATTAGCTGCGCCATGACCCCTGGTGCTCTTCTTCCTCTGACTAGTACTCACGATATGACCCATATTTGCTTGCTGTTTCGGGGTAAGTACTGCATAGGCAAAGAAGATAACAGTTAGCACGAAATATTCGAGCTACATATTGTCGAGTAAGAATAATTGTACGATTAAAAAAGGAGCGAGTCAAGCTAATTACCACCAGCATGCTCTCCATTGGTTCTACAGTAATCTGGGGTTTTTTTTGGCAGAAGTGGCATTGGTCAGAAAATCTACCTAAGGCGTGGGTCACCCAGTCAGATATATGGGGCCTCTCACTATCAAGGCCAAGGGGAGCATATCCCCTTCTCCTCCTACCAACATCCCAGCTTGGATAAAGTTATTCCTATTAGACCCTAACAATTCCCAGCTAATGGGCCCTCTGCTAGCTATTAGCCTCAACCTCCCAGTCAGCTCTTTGCACCAATCCAGGGCCCAATACTCATCCTCATTCAGGGGTCTCGACTCATCGTTGGGCAAAGGGAACTCCCAACCAGGTCGACTCTCGACCAAAATCATGTGCAAATTCCAACCTACTACCTTGTCAGGCAAATTTACAAACAATTAGGGAGCATTGGTCCTGGCTGGGGTACTAAGCCCTAAGGTCTTCTAATCTAGTGCGACCCTAAAAAATTCTCTAAACACTTTTATACAAGGTTCATACCCAATGAACCTGCACACCATGGCAAAGGAAATCAGGACCCTTACAAAGTTAGCTCCTATCTGTATCGGGACAACATTCATGCACTCCAAAAACTCGCAAACAAAGGGATCTAAGGGGAGTCTAAGTCCGGCCTCGAACTGGCCATAGTAAAAGGCCACTCTAGTCGGGTTCAGGCCCCAATGCCCCCACTCTTGAGCTTTCCTCTCCTTCTCCGTAAAGTGGGTAAGGCGATATTTCTTCAGGTTCACTTCGAAGAATCTATAGAGTATCTTCAACCTAGATTCAGCATTCTGCTTCCCCGGATCTGTCTTGGGAGCTACGTATCCCCTTTCGTTCTGACCCGGAACCACTGTCAAGTAGAAGGCATCCACAATCCTGCCAGAAGTGGAGCTCGTAGAAGCCTGGGTTGACATATTTGTATAACAAGAAGAAACATGGGAATCAGTCCTGGATATTGACTCATATGACCTACCTAAGGGCGACCTAGATTCCCCTGGGAAGCCTTGTCTATTCCTAAGAAAAGAAGGTTTGTCGGGCCCCCTAATGTAACACAAGACTAAGTGATCTAGCAATTCGTGGAAGAGATGGAAATAAACAATTATGGGGTCGTCAACAGTTAAATTGCCTAATTCTTCTCCTATGGGGAGCTCAAGCTCCCTAAAACGTAAATCCCACCGAGTCAAGATAGATACGCACTCCTCTATGGTCATCTTCTTCCACATTCCACCTAAACATTTATATACTCTACGGTTCACAACGCAATATCCATACCAAGCTCCAGGTTCACTACTGAAGGTCCTAGACATGGCGGAATCGAAGGACAAAATAGAAATTTAACCTAAAAGCGAGGAGATAAGAGGGGTACCTTGTTCGGCTTTGACGAAGAAGGGTTTACTGTAAAGAAGCAAAGATCCAGCTACGTTGAGGAAACTAGTTGCTGCGTTACTATTCTTGCTGAGAGTATTCAAGGTTCAGAGATTGTAAAAATCCGAAAAGGAAAAGGTTTTTCCTTTTTATATCTTTCCTTAATTGAACTGGAGAAGCAAGGTTTTCAAACGGTTCCCTCACAATTAATGCGGCAAAACGGTTTCTGAGGCGGTTGTCTAATCGTCCCATAAAGTAATGATTACAGAAATATGGCGCTCCGGCCGATCTAACCGTCAACTGTTAATGGCCGAGATTGAGCCACGTCATCACTAGTTGACCTATCATCAGTTCGAGCATCTATCTGCGACCTACATGAATCTTCATCAACAATTTTTTATAACTTCCTGGTCGAAAAAATTCACTTAGAAAGTTGGGGGCCACTGAACGAAATAAAAGTGACAGACTATGCCCAGCGACGAAGCCCAATCATTCATCTATTATTGCCACCACGTTCTTAGTGGGTCGACCCAAATATTATAGGGCCCATGGCCTATCAAGCGAGATCAGTCGACCTAGCTCATTGTCCGACCTACATGGCCCCGAACTAGTTTTGTCTGACATACGATCCACCTCTTATACGGGTTCATCCAGTCAGGTCGACCTAGATCCCAGACATGCGACCTCGACCTACAAGACGTACGTCGACCTACAGAGTCTTAGTACGCACACAATTATTTCCGTGGACACGATCTTTTATTCTAATCTGATCCATGATTCTAGGGATTTGATAAAATCCTAATACAATTACAACTCTCATCAACAACTATAAATACTTCACAATATCAACTGTTCCAAGGTAATTGCTATTTGTGTATTCTGAGTACATTATTCTTGATAACTTATAAGCTCTCCATACACCATACTTACTCTCACGCCAGAGGGTCTTCGCCGGAGACCATTTCGGCTAGTCGTGGGTTCTTTGATTCAGGTCAAATAGTCAGGTGATCAATCTTGCGGCTGGACGGAGATTGATAAGCACGATTCTTGCAGCATCAAGTTGCAATATGCTTTAAGATTATAGTCATCTTCGGGAGTAATTTTTCTTTTTATGAAATGGATCGCGAAAGTATCGGATTGCGGCTTTCTTTCTCTAGGAGGTTGAGACGGTTGACGTTGTCCCCGAACCCGACCACCTCCCCTAGCTCTGCCCCCTACCCCTCATACTACCACCACTTTCAATTTCAACAACTTCTTCTTCCTCACTTTGTTGGGTATTTGAATTTTGATAATCAAAATCATCGTTGGGGGAGGAAGAACCAACACGTTCCTTGCCTAAATTGCTTCTTCTTTGGTTTGAAGCCATTTGGATTAGGAAAAATGAAGATTGGAAATGAAATCTAGCTTAAAAATGGATGAGAATGAAGAAAAACACTAATTTCGTTAGAAAACTAACTGAAAATGAGGTAATATTTAACTGAAATTGGATGAGAGTAAGAGAATATGTGAATATTTGAGAGTAGAAGAGAGTAAAAGAGAAAGAGTAGAGAGAAATAATGTGAAAATAAAATAGGAGGGAGGTGATATTTATAGTTAGTTTTAATTAGTAAAAATGATTATTTTTTGGTTAAATCAATTACTTACTAACTAACTGGAAATGGGGGGGGGGGGACAGGACGACAGGCAGGCAGCAGGCATAGGCCCAAGCCCAACGGTCATATGACCGTTTGATTTGAATTTCAAATCCGGTTCAATTGCCGGTTCAACCGCCAGTTAAATCGGCAGTTGGACTGGTTCCCCTTACCTCCCAACCGTAACCCACCTGCCAAAATTCGATTTCGGTTAAGCCGGTCTGGTTCAACCGTATTGACCAATTTTTCATGATTTTGATCAGTTCAAAACCGACCGATTAGCCGGTCTGGTTCGCGAAATGTCCACCTCTATATACATAGACAATTTGTGAGGAATCTTTAGAAAATTACTGCAAAAAAATTTTAAAAAATGACAAAGTGCTAAAATTAATACTTTGTATATAAAACTATACTCCCTTCGTCTCCGTGTAGAGTTATTATTTTCATTTGTATTCTATCATACAATAATAGGCAAATACTAAATACAGAGACTCAATTTTTAAGAAAGTAAGTAAATTATCAAAATAGTCTTTTATATACCTAATTTTTTTTATTCACTCATACAATTTTCCCTCTTTCCAGTCTCTCTCTTACGACGATTGACGACGACGACAACGAAAATGGCTAGAGTAAAAATTTCGAAGGTCCCTGCCGGAGCTGGCGCCGCCGCTACCGCCACTGCCATCGCCGTCAGAGCTTCTTCTAGCACCGTGCCTGTAAAGAAGGTAATTTAAACCTAATTTTAACCTATTGTATGAACTGGGTTTAGAGGCAGAAAGCATCTCGTATGAACACACACGAGACACATTTCGTGTGAGTTCATACGAGATGAGTCTCGTATGAGTTCACACGAGATGTGTCTCGTGTGAGTTCATACGAGATTTTCAGTGTCCACTCTTTTTCTTTACATTGTTCATATTTGCCAGATGATAAATAGCCATATAATCTCGTGTATATGTACACGAGACATCTCGTATGCGTACACGAGTCATCACGTGTACATATACACGAGATTATAGATTACATCTCATGTATACTTACACGAGACGGATAAGGGCAGCGTTGGAATATTACGTTCCCTGTATATAATTTTCTCTGTATATAACCATATCCCATACAATAAATTTTTTAGTATATTTTATTATTAAAATGGACAGTAAGAATCACTTGTTACATTTAACAATTAACAACTCACTTACATTTTTTAACAACTTTCTCTCTCATATTTTAATTTTTATACTCATAATATTTAATTTTTCTTAATTTCAGTACAAATTCAAACTAGGAATATTAAATTTAGACGATAATATATACTCCATCCGACCCATTCGAAAAGGTACAAAATAAATCTTATACGAGAATTAAGAAGAGTGTCTAATTGAGTACTTATTATGAGTATGACAAATGAGTCCAATGGATAAAAAAGTATTAAAAACTTTCCATTTTGAAATTGTGCATTTTTAAATGAGATATATAAATGGAATTTCGTGTATTTTCAAGTGTATTTTCAAATATATCGTAGTGAGTAGTATTTTTTAGTGTTCAAAAAGATCCGCCTGGGCGCCAGCCTCTCCAACGCCTGGGCCGCCTCTAGCCCGACTAATCTCAACTAGCCCACCTGCATGACTCCGACTTCGCCGCCATTATCCACACTGATTTTAGAACCTTCATAATTTTAAAAATATACCTAAAACCCCAAAACTGACCATAGATAGGAGTATAAAATAGTAACAAGAGGTAGTACGGAACTCAATCCACTCACAACTCAATAATTAATCAGAGAGAGAAGATGGACAAGCTACAAAAGAAAGCAGCAAATTCAACCCCACTCACTCCCTTAAATTTTCTCGATCGTTGTGCCACCGTCTACGGCGACTGTTCTTCCATCATCTACGGCGACACCACTTACACCTGGACCCAAACCCACCGCCGATGCCTCCAAATCGCTTCTTCCATCTCCAATCTCGGCATCCACCGCGGCGATGTCGTTTCCGTCCTCGCCCCCAACATCCCCGCCATGTACGAGCTCCATTTCGCCGTTCCTATGTCCGGCGCCGTCCTCAATTCCATCAACACCCGCCTCGATTCACGCACCATCTCCGTCATCCTCCGTCACTGCGAATCCAAGCTCGTCTTCGTTGACTACCAGTCAACTCCCACCATCATCGAAGCAATTTCCCTCTTTCCTCCAAATCATAAACCGCCGACACTCGTCCTCATCGTCGATGATGCACCGGCAGAATTGAAAACCCGATCGGTTGATTTTCAGACTACTTATGAAGAAATGGTGGAGATTGGTGTCCCGGATTTTAACTGGGTTCGACCCGGGTCTGATTGGGATCCGATGTGTTTGAACTACACATCAGGTACTACGTCGTCTCCGAAGGGAGTAGTCCACAGCCACCGAGGTATGTTCCTCATCGCAGTCGATTCCCTCCTCGAATGGAGTGTGCCAAAACAGCCAGTTTACTTGTGGACCCTACCGATGTTCCATGCCAACGGCTGGAGCTATACGTGGGGTATGGCCGCCGTTGGTGGGACCAACATCTGCGTGCGTAAATTCGACGCGCCGCTCATCTACGCGTTGATCCGAAACCACGGCGTCACTCACATGTGTGGTGCACCGGTTGTTCTCAACATGTTGTCAAATCAGCCGGATATCGAACCCCTGAAGCAACCTGTAAATATCATGACCGCCGGAGCTCCACCGCCTGCGGCGGTTCTGTTAAGAACCGAGACGCTAGGGTTCATCATCAGTCACGGGTATGGATTGACAGAAACGGGCGGGTTGGTGGTGACGTGCGCTTGGAAGCCGGCTTGGAACCGGTTGCCGGCGACGGAGAGGGCTAGGCTAAAGGCTAGACAAGGGGTGAGAACAATCGGGTTCACCGAGTTGGACGTGGTAGATCCCGAGTCAGGACTCAGTGTGACTTGGGATGGGTCAACTCTAGGCGAGGTGGTTTTACGTGGCGGTTGCATTATGTTGGGTTATTTAAACGACCCGGACGGAACATCCAAATGTATGAGAGAAAACGGGTGGTTCTACACCGGCGATGTAGGTGTGATGCATGAAGACGGGTATTTAGAAATTAAGGACCGGTCAAAAGACGTAATTATTAGCGGCGGCGAGAATTTGAGCAGCGTGGAGGTGGAATCGGTGTTGTATTCACATCCGGCGATTAATGAGGCGGCAGTGGTTGCCCGACCGGACGAGTTTTGGGGTGAGACCCCTTGTGCGTTCGTTAGTTTGAAGGCAGAGATGGGCGGCAAAGTGACGGAGAAAGAAATAATTGAGTATTGTAGAATGAAATTGCCGCGGTTTATGGTGCCGAGAACGGTGGTTTTCAAGGAGGAGCTGCCGAAGACTTCCACTGGAAAGATTCAAAAGTTTGTGCTTAGAGAAATGGCCAAGGGTTTAGGGATGTCTAGGAACAGTCGTATGTGACCAAAAATGTGCACTCTGTAGGGTCACTTTTGTCAAAAGTTAATTTAATTATCTGTAAGTGATAATATAAAAAATTACTCTTTATCTGGAAATAGTCGTATGTTAATAGATAGGCATTGTGCTAGCATAGGCCTTGGCCTTCCCACGGGTAGGTTAAGGGTTCAATTCTCCCCACCCCCATTGTAATGAAAAAAAAAAATTAAAAAAAAAATAGATAGGCATTGTGTGTCTAATAAAAAATTAGGCAAAAATCATATTTTAGTCACTGAAATTTAGCTTTTTTTAAAAAAAAAATGTTTTCGTTTAACTATTATTTTTTTAAATGTTCTAACTAATTTTCCACATTTTTCAAAATGTGTTCACTGTGTCGAGAAATTCACTAAAAAATCTAACAAAATTGAATAAAATTACCTCACATGACTAATTTTATTAAATACAATATAGGGTAAATGGTATTTTTGGAGAATTAATTTGTAATATTTCCTATAAACTATGTGATTATGACATTTTACATTAATTAATTTGTAGTATTTATCATATATGTTAACAACGTTAATATATTGGTTGAAAAAACTTAATAAGCATTAGCTACGTAGCTAAAATTCTTTAGGTTTTTAGCAAAATTTTTAACAAAATGAGCACATTTTGAAAATTATGAAAGTTTAGTGAGAATATTTTGAAAAATATTACTCTCTCTGTCCCAATATGTTTGTCCCATTTGACTTTTTTATTGAACTTTGACCACAAATATATGACAATTTAATTATGTTCATGAAATTCTAAAAATTTCTATTGACTCACCATTAATAATATTATCAACAACAACTTTTAGAATTTCATGAACATGATTAATCTCTCATAAATTTGTGATCAAAATTCAACAAAAAAGTCAAATGGGACAAACATTTTGGGACGGAGGGAGTAGTTTGATGAAAATATTTTAAATAAAGCTAAAATTTAGTGACTAAAATATAGTTTTTGCCAAAATAATTACTTTATTGTAGTTTTATTTGTATCATTAAAATACTTTCTTCGTATTATCATAATGTGCACAAAATTTACGTTAGGTGTTCTATTGATAAATTTTATTTTATTAAAATGAATAATTATTATTATGAAACTCACATTTAATTATGGGTTCCCTTGTAATTTAATTCCACTTTTTATTCTCTTAATCATTTTTTACTAACAATATTTTTGAATTTATATACGGTTCTTAATTCTTCTTAATTCTTGTGCACCCCTACTGTTGTGCAAATTATTATGGGTAGAGAAAGTATATTTTTTGGGCAATTCGTAATTTAGTTACCTAAATTTGTACTCCCTCCGTCCCACTATACTTGACACTTCTTTCCATTTTGGGCCGTCCCACTATATTTTATATTTGACACCTTTCAAAAATAACCAAATTTTTATATTTTTATATTCACTCTACCCCACCACTCATTCTCTCTCTTCATTTTCCACCACTCAATTTATTCAACCAACACTACTATTTACCCTACTCATTCTCTCTCTTCATTTTCTACCACACATTTTTTTTATTTTATTCTTTTTTCTTAGTTTTTGAACCCACCCCTTGGGTGTCAACTATAGTGGGACGGAGGGAGTATTTCATTCGTAGTTTTTGGATGAAAAAAATGTCATATGCCATCCACACGAGTTCTTAACGGAATATTAGTCATTTCAAGAGGTGTTCAATTTTCATCTCCATCTTCATTAATAACACATCCACTACCACCTTCGCTTGTTTCATCGAAATGCTGTCGACGACGATAAGGGTCGCCGAAGTTGACGAAGGTGACTTATGTCGCGTAACACGACCAATTATAACGATTTTTCGTTGGTTACCTCGTATTGGAAGGCAGATCTGATTTTCACGTTGATTATGATGATAGATCTGGCCGTGATAGTCATCAGAGACTTATCGACGGCATAAGAGGCGATAATGGCTGCCTGAATTACATGCGATTTTTGGTGGGTCGTTTATGCTCAATTGGTGACAGTTTTAAAGATACTGGATTCATCTAATTGAGGCGAAGCTGTCTGTGTGCTCGTTTTTTTCTCAGAAGTGTCTCGCTAGCAACGGGGAATAGTTAATCTGGCATGAATCTTGTGGTGGTGACGATTTCCATGAGAGAGGTGGTTTTTGTGGATTTTTACTTCCGGCTATGAATTTAATAGTGGTGGTTTTTGTGGCGATGATTGACTTGATTGATTATAGATTGGTGGTGGCTGACTTTGGTGCGGACCAATGGGGAAGAAACAAAAATGCCATGGGAAAGGGAGAGGATTATGGTTTTTTTTTTTTTTTGAATTTTGAATTTTGAATTTTGGACCTTCATAATATGTCAAAAACTTGTAAAAAACGCGTTTTTTTAAGCTTAACAAAAAACGTGTTTTTAGAACACGTCGACTCTTCCGCCTCGCTCGCGGCGCCCAACTCCCGTTCATCCCCAAATTCAAACCCCAAATCAAACAATCAAATTCGAAATAGTAAAATCAAGAAATTGGAGATTGACGGCGCCAGGAGCTGTGACGCTCTTCTTCATCCTCCATCCCGGACCTCACCAATCACATTCATCGCCGGCCTCCCACCACTATTTTTGAACAAATGACCGTCGATGGTCTTCTTAGAAACGTATACGCTGAAAATCACGAAGCTTCCGGGTACAATTTGCTGGACGCGAAGATATCTCTATTAGACGCCGTCACTCCCATCAGCGATCACGAAACCAATGCTGCAGTTCGCCGGAAGGAGATTGGTTAGTGTTCTTTTTTTCCCTTGGCTGTGTCGGCATCTGACTTTGTGAGTTTGTTTGAGCTCGGTTCTTGAATGCCAGTGCAATAGTTTTGGAATGCCAGTGCAATAGTTTTGGAATGCCAGTACAACTCGTCGTGCAGAACAAATCAGATGGGAATTTGAGTGCCAGTGTATGTGTTTTTGAGTGCCAGTGTATGTGTTTTCAAATGCCAGTCCATGTGTTTTTGAATGCCAGTGCTTGTGTTTTTGAGAGCCAACAAAAATGATTATCAGTGTTTTTGAGTGCCAGTGTATGTGTTTTTGAGTGCCAGTGTATGTGTTTTTGAGTGCCAGTGCATGTGTTTTTGAATGCCAGTGCTTGTATTTTTGAGAGCCAGCAAAAATGTTAGTGTAACAAAGTGCTAGTGTTAATGTAACAGAGTGCCAGTGTGAAGAGTGCCCGTTCATGTATATAAAAGTGCCCGTGTAAAAAGCGCCGGTGCCAATTTAACAAAGTGCCAGTGCCAGTTTACACTGGCACTTTGTTAAACTGGTACTGGCACTTTTTTCACTGGCACTTTGTTACACATGCACTGGCACTTTGTCACACTGGCACTTTGTTTAACTGGCACTGGGACAAACGGGGAAACACAAAACACGTTTTTTTCTAAGTGCCAGAAAAAACACATTTTTATAAGACCAACTCTCATAATATTATGTTAAATACCATTAATGATATTGAAGAGCATTTTTTTATTTTCATGCCATGTGAATTGACCAAAATGCTCCATGTGCACGACTCATAACACCTTTTTCATCCAATAACTAACAAAAAGTTAGTTTTTTAATCAATTTGCAATAGAATGGCAAACTCATGAATCTAATTATTCAATTTTCAATGTTAAGAACCAAATTGCGAAAGTTATATAAAATTAGGTAACCAAGTTGCGAATAGCCCATATTTTTTGTAAACACTTACAAATCAATTACAAGGGCAAATGACAAAATAGAGCTTGAAGTAAATAGGGCGTTACTAGAACTGACTCTCAAGTTCTTTTTTTTTTTTTGGCCAAAGTTGGGCCCCAACTGAAAAATGTTTGTCAATTTGAAGTCTGACAAAAATCGTTAGAAAACTTGTTAATCAACCATGTGCCGTACACGTGATTAATGTGGTTCAAAAAGTTAGTTTTTTTTCAATGCGTTGGAGAAAAGATTATTACTCCCTCCGTCTCAAAATGTTTGTCCCATTTGACTTTTTTGTTGAACTTTGATCACAAATTTATGAGAAATTAATCATGTTCATGAAATTCTAAAAGTTGTTGTTGATAATATTATTAATGGTGAATCAATAGGAATTTTAAGAATTTCATGAACATAATTAAATTGTCATATATTTGTGGTCAAAATTTAACAAAAAAGTCAAATGGGACAAACATTTTGGAACGGAGGGAGTATTATTTGCCCCAATTACAAGTTGAAAAGTTAGTAATTCTTTATGGGTTGGATGTACATAATTCGTTTCACTTCATTTTATATCAATTTTTTGGCATAAAAATAAAGAAAAAATAGGAAAAAGAATTAGTAAAAGAAAATGTTATTAGTAGAAAAAGTAAAGTAATAGATAGAATGAGTGAGTGAGAGAATTATAATTTGATTGGTATCGTGAGTATATAATCTTTCATTTTGGGTATTAACATAACAGTCAAAATAAGACAATGGAGTACTCCCTCCGTCCCAATAGTAGCTTCTCATTTTGCCATTTTGGGTGTCCCGTTAATAGCTTTCACTTTTCTTTTTTGGCAAATGAATCTTTACTATTCCCTCCACTCATTCTCTCTCCTACATTATTTTAATACTCACAACACTATTATAATTTACTATTCTCTCCACTCATTCTCTCTCCTATTTTCAAATTACACTCACAACATTTTTACTTCCCCCTCATTTTCTTAATTTGCGTGCTTGACAAAAAATGGGAAGCAATTATTGGGACGGAGGGAGTATTCCTTAAGAAAATTCATCTTTAGCATGTATAAGTGTTAATAATTTTTTTAAAATAAAGTGTCAGTATTTATAAGTGTTAATAATTTTTTAAAAATAAATGTCAGTATTAATGTTATTGAGTTAACAAGTCTTAAAAAAGTACTCCCTCCGTTTCGTTCGAAAGAGCTCCTAGCACGAAAATTAAGAAATGAATAAAGAAAGTGATGTAAGAAAGAGAAAAAGGTTAAATGTTGTAAGTATGAAAAATTAAATAGGAGAGAGAATGAGTGGGAGGAATAGTTAGGAGAGAGAATGTTGTGAGTGTAAAAGTAAAGTAGGAGAGAGAATGAGTGGGGTAGGAAGAGTATAAAAATAATAAAAACTTTCCTTTTTGAGATTCTGCCCTTTTAAATCGGACGTTGAAAAAGAAAATTTGTGCCCTTTCGAGTGAGACGGAGGGAGTACCAATTTATTTGATTTGAATTGCCAATTGTTTGTTCAGTTGGTGTTAAGAAGAAAATGGATTTGGATTTACGCTCTTTTTATATGTGGACGAACAATCATGATTTTATTTGATATTTGTCGGATACTCCCTCCGTCCGTCTAGTAAGTTCACACTTACTGTTTACACATTAATTAAGGAGAGAGTATTATATTGAAAGTGTTGTGAATGTGAAAATAAAATAGGAGAGAGAATGAGTGGAGAGAATATTAAATTATAATGGTTTGTGAGTATTAAAATAATGTAGGAGAGAGAATGAGTGAAGAGAATAGTGATTTAAGGTTTCCTTTTGGTGAAAAGAAACAAAGCTAAACTTCAGAACTGACGCTCAAAAATAGAAAGTGTGAACTTTGTAAGCGGACGGAGGGAGTATATCTCAAATCAAATTACTCTGTAACATCAATCACTCGTTCTAGATAACGAATTAACGATTCATATTAAAAAAAATTTAATTGAGCTAGTCCAACAAAGAAAAAAAAGCTTGACTTTATCAATTTTGCTTCCATGACAAGGTTGATTGTGATTTTTTTTTAATAATTTCATTTTAAAAATCTAAATCCCAAAATAACCCATATTTGAAATTATTTGCCAAAATGATCAGCTTTTTGAAACTCGCTACACGGTGTAGCGAGTTTATAATTTTTTCGGTTAAAATCGCTACACGATATACCGATTTTAAATTTGCTAAATTTAATTTTAATTTATGCTATTTAAAAAAAAAGTAAAATTTAAACTCGCTACACAGTGTAGTGTAGTGTAGCGATTTCAAAATTGACAAAAACACAAAAGGTCCAAAGTCAAAGTAAGTTTGTATTCTCCGTCTCACTTTAAATTACAAAATAATAATACAAAAATTGTGTATTAATAAAGAAAACTAAATAAAAATATTATATTTTTCATTTCAAATAAATACTTTAAAAAATATACTTTTATAAAAAAATTATATTCTTCATTTCAGAAATAAATATTACTTTCGACTCAAAATGAATAACCAAAAAATAATACTACATTTTTTATCAAAAAAAAAAAGAGCATTTCTTCCTTCATCCCAATGAATATTTTAAAAATTAGTACTACTTTACTAGTTTCTAAAATTAATGTTTGTAATGTTATTGCATTCGTCTAAAAATATGACATTAAGATAACATTAATTTAAAAAAATAGTATTCTTTTTTTAAATGTTCATTGAGACGAAGGAAGCAATGTTCAATTTTTTTTTGACATAGAAAAAAATTATACTTTTTAAGAAAAAAAAACTCATTCAATTAAAAAATGAATATTACTTTCGTCCCAAAATTAATACTACTTTCTATATCCAAAAAAAAAATTGCTTCATTTGTCTCAATGAACATTTTAAAAAAGAATACTACTTTACTTGTCTCAAAAATTAATATTCATTTTTTGAGACAAAGACACTAACATTATAAACATTAATTTTTACAAAAGAATACTAAATCGTCTAAAAAAATAAATTACTATCTTCGCCCCAATGAATATTTTATAAAATATTACTCCCTCCGTCCCAAAATGTTTGTCCCTTTTGACTTTTTTGTTGAACTTTGACCACAAATATATGACAATTTAATTATGTTCATGAAATTCTAAAAATTCCTATTGATTCACCATTAATAATATTATCAACAACAACTTTTAGAATTTCATGAACATGATTAATCTCTCATAAATTTGTGGTCAAAGTTCAACAAAAAAGTCAAATGGGACAAACATTTTGGGACGGAGGGAGTACTTCATTTGTTTAAAAAATTAATGGCATATATTGAAACGAAGGTACTAACATTACAAACATTAATTTTTGAGACAAATGATACAGTATTATTTTTTAAAATATTCATTGGGATGAAGAAACTAATGTTCATTTTTTTGGACAAAAAATGTAGTATTATTTTTGGTTATTCGTTTTGAGTCGAAAGTAATATTTATTTTTGAAGTGAAGATTATAATTTTTTATAGAAGTATATTTTTAAAGTATTTATTTGAAATGAAAAAAATAATATTTCTATTTAGTTTTTTTTATTAATACATAGTTTTTGTGTTATTATTTTGTAATTTAAAGTGAGACGGAGAATACAAACTTACTTTGACTTTGGACCTTTCTGTTTTCATCAATTTGAACTAGAGGTTCCCATCCGGTTCAAACCGTCGGTTCCGATTTTGAACCGGCGGTTCACGGTTCCACTCCCCCTTGAACCGAAATCGGCCCGGTTTAGTCACGGTTCCGGTCCCCGGTTCGAACCGGCCGTACGGTTTCGATTTAAAACCGGCAATTTCAAAAAAAAAAAAAAATTGGTTTGGGCGGTCGCCCAAGATGGGCCGAATGAAGTGGGCGGTCGCCCATGTGTCCAGTCTTTCAAAAAAAAACATAGCTTGGTTTGGGCGGCTGCCCAAGATGGGCCGAATGACTTGGGCGGTCGCCCTAGTGTCCAGTCTTTCAAAAAAAAAAAGTTAAATTTTTAACAATTTCTGTTAAGTTTTATAAAAAAGTTAATTTTTTGCAAAAAATTCAATATTCTACATTTGTTGTAGACTATCAAACTCATTTAATGTCTCAAAATCATTTAGGGTGAATGAGAATTAATGACAAAGGACTTTTGTAACTTAACGAGAGTTAATTTAAGGGTGTTTGATTTTATTTGAAGTGCTCGGCCGAGCAGAGTCCTTGACTCGGCCGAGCAGAGCACATAAATTGGCCAAAGTCTCTGGAGTGATTTGCACGGCCGTGCAAGTCTCTTGACTCGGCCGTGCTGCTTGGTGCTCGGCCGAGCAGAGTCCTTGACTCGGCCGAGCAGATCCTGAACAGGCACTATTTCAAACAGAAAAGTTGTGTCTCTTCGTGGGAAAAGACACAAACCCCTTGATTCTCTATATATAACTCCCCCTCCGAATTTCAATTCACTCATACTGTATTTCTACCCTTCCTACCCTCTAGTAAGATAGATTATCATACCCAAATCATTGCATATTGTTGCATTCAATCCGTTCAAGTCCAAAGTTTCAAAACATTGTGTTGTTCGTAGATTAGTTATATTGGAGTGCTCCTTATAACTAATAAAAAGTCGTTTTATCTTACGAGAGTTTTGTCATTCAACCGTAAGCACCTGTGCGGGACAAATAACTCTTACGGAGATTGTATCAAATACAAGACTCGGCTTGATTTCTTTATTCTTTCAATCTCCGTTACTTTTCTCGTCAGTTTTTCTGTTAAGTCTTAAAGAAGCCATACACAAGTTCCAACAATCGTAAGAGTTATTTACGCTTCTTCAAGATCATCAAGATGGCAAACGAGAAAGACACCACTTCATCTAGTCAAGGGAATGTGACGCCTCCTTCGCAAGGTGATACTACATTCAACCATGTTGCTCCTGCTCCTACAACTCATCACCACGGTCATGGTAAGAAACCCGCAAAATTCACTGGTGTGGATTTCAAGAGATGGCAACAGAAGATGCTCTTCTACTTGACCACCTTAAGCTTGCACCGCTTCTTAAAGGAAGATCCTCCGACGGTGGAAAAAGGTGATCCCAATCCCCAAAGGCAAATGGCAAAGGAAGCTTGGGCTCACGGTAATTTTCTTTGTAAAAACTATATCTTGAATGGACTTGACGATGCACTATACAATGTGTATAGTACGGTCGAGTTAGCCAAGGCGTTGTGGGACACCTTGGAAAGGAAGTACAAGATCGAGGATGCCGGGTCAAAGAAATTTGTCGTCGGTAAGTATCTTGACTTTATGATGGTCGATTCCAAATCGGTAACAACTCAAGTAGATGAATTTCAAATCATTCTACATGGGCTTGATGTCGAGGGAATGATCATGAATGATCCATTTAAGGTGGCTTCTATCATTGAAAAATTGCCTCCTTCATGGAAAGATTTCAAGAACTATCTCAAGCATAAACGCAAAGAGATGTCCTTGGAAGACATTGTTGTTCGTCTTCAAATAGAAGAGAACAATAGAATGAATGAGGCCAAAGTTGCTAAAGGCAAGATGGAGGCTAAGGTCAATCTCGCCGAGGCTAGCACGAGTGGCACCAAGAGAAAGCATTCCGAAACTGCCGGGAATGCTAAGAAAGGGAAGAAGAAGACCTCTAAGAAGTTCAAGGGGTCTTGCTATAATTGTGGCAAACCGGGCCACTTGTCAAGGGATTGTCGTCTCCCGAAGAAAGAGGCGAACAATGTTGACCACATGGACCTAGACTTTGCAGCGGTTGTCTTTGAAGCCAACGTTGCAAATTTGGAGGAGAACCCTAAAGCGTGGTGGATAGATACCGGTGCTACCCGCCATATTTGTGGTAACAAGGAAAGTTTCTCCTCCTATACTCCCATCTCCGGAAGAAAGCTTTACATGGGAAATTCAATACCTCCGATGTTCAAGGCATTTGGAAACGTGATTTTGAAGATGACTTCCGGAAAAAAGAAGTAACCTTGTTGGATGTCTTTGCATGTTCCAGGACATCCGTAAAAATTTGGTGTCCGGCGCTGCTTAGTAAGGCCGGTTTTAGACTAGTATTTGAATCCGACAAATTTGTACTAACCAAGAATGGTTTGTTTCTTGGAAAGGGTTACCTCGAGGAGGGCCTTTTTAAAATGAATGTAATGACTGTGATCCGCCAAGGTGCGATGAATAAAAGTTGTGTTCCTTATTGTAAGTACCCCAATCTGGATCACTCCCTTTCAAACACCCGGGAAACACCGCGAGACTCATCCACGCAAATTCTCGTAGACCTCTCACTCAAAACCCTCTCAAAACCTCTCAAACCCCCAACCAAACCGGGGGAGGAGCCTTTCGGGATAAAAGGGACAAAAGGACCTTTGGGAATTTTCAGAAATCGGAAAAGCAATTAAGGTCCGTACGGACCTCTTTGTTTCAATGATTACTAAATCCCCTTAAAGTCCACAATATTCCTCAAATCCCGGGAGAAATGATGACTTCCATGCAGCAGTTGGTCCGTCACGGACCTCTTTGCATGCAAGATGGTCCGTGCATCGGACCTTTATTGCACTCGAGGAACATCATCATTCCCAAATATTCTTCTCCATCATTGTGTAGATTCCCTCAAATCGAGGAAATCCAAAATTCACGGATAACCTAAGAAGGTCCCAGTACGGACCTCTTTGCTCCGAAATTTTTACTATAAATAGAGGGCTCCCCTCCTCATTTTTTCACACCTCCCACTTCTCTCTTCCTCCCTAAGCCTTCGGCGTTCCCCTTCTAAGACAACTTTCGAGGCATCTCCCGGCCCTTTCCGGATCCTTCCGAGGCCTCTCCGGAGCCCCCTCGAGGTGTTACTCAGAAGCCTCTCCGAGCGCTCAAGAGACGCTCCCGCGCCGCCCCGAGGCACTCTCGGGAGGTACTTCCGAGGCCCCTCGTGGTACTCAGGAGGCCTTGCTGCGTCTCCCACAGTCATCCCGGCTCTTTCAGAAATCAAGCCGTGATCCCAGG